>CAAKHC010015589.1:17403-30740 GCA_901007825.1 Macroramphosus scolopax | reverse complement strand
TGGAAGCACCTTCTTTCACTGCTTTGTCTCCTCTGCCTCTCACAAACGTTAAGCTACAAACCGAATGAGGGTCACATGACATGGTGAAATCATAGAGGCCTGAATGAAGATCATGTGTGTCACAGTGTCTTTTATATGATCACCACAAGAGGGTGCCAAAGTTCGAAATAGTCAACTACTACACATCGTGTCTTTACATGTCTCAAACATCTGTCCTCTGTGCTCATTAGGTTGCCAGAAGGGACACAGGGTGGGATACAAATGCTACTTGGTGTACAACAGCTACGAGGACTACGCCGGAGCATCCAGGAAGTGCCTGGAACGTGGTGGTCGCATGGCGATGCCCCGCGATCGCAGAGAGCAGGAGGCGCTGGCCGACTATGTCAAGTCCTTCTTCCACCCGGGGAACTGGCCCGTTTGGCTGGGCATCAACGACCTGCGATCTGATGGCATGTATCTCTTCGACGATGGGACACGGGTCTCATACTTCCAGTGGCGCAAGCACTTCCTGTCCAGCCAGCCGGATGGAGGGAGGCGGGAGAACTGTGTGGCGATGTCGTCAGACGATGGCGACTGGTGGGACCACTACTGCGACCGGGCTATGAACTATATGTGCGAGTTCGACGACAGGGTGGCACTTTAAACAAACTTCTTTCAGTACTCTCACTACCTTAAACTTTAATATTTTTTAACTGCCTATTTTTCATAGTAATGTGTATTATGGAGTTGTTAAATGGATTTAATATGCCGTCGGCCAGGATAAACTGGTTTCCGGTTTAGGAAACAAAACAAACTTTACCAACCTACTTTGCTGTGGTGTTAAAATGTCCAATAACGACACAAACCTTAATTTTACGTCCAAACAAAGAGAATATTTATTTTCTGAATCCCGGAATGGCGACGTGCTTCAACCAGGTTGTCATCTCTGGAAACATCTGAGCAAGCAGTCGACTTAATCATTAGAAAAAATACATCAGCTGCAATTTCACACATGGAATTCAAAAATATTTGCTTTAATATTCCAAAGGCATTTCGTTAAGAATGAACACAAACGGAACATCTTGAAAATATAAAATCAATGTGTATTTGGGTTTAACAGGAGTCAGGCGATACGTCTCGGTTACTGCTGAGACTTGAAAACGATTCAACAAAGTCTGGTGGGTCGTTAAAACCGCTGATTCCTCAACATCTCCGGCCGGCGCACAGCCAGCTTCTGGACCGTCGTCTCACTGTCGAGGCCTCCTAAAGTCCTCCAAACGGGTCGTTTAAAACAAGACAAGTATACAATAAAGGCTGAATGTAAATGTTTTTTAATAAATCTTCACCAAAGATGGTTTAAAGTGTCATTTTCTGAGCAACAACAGATTTGTACAATGTGTAAAAACCTCATGATTTTTCAAACAGGTTCCATTAAAATATGTTAGTTTTGATATTTCACTTTCAGCGGCAATCGGCGCTCAAGCTAGCCGGCTGGCTAGTGACGTGTTTCGGGCTTTAAACCGAACTGCCGGCTCCTGGCAGAGGATTCACCTGTCTGGCCAGGTACGTGTCCAACCTACGTGTCGTATTTGATCTGATTCTCGGATATTAAACGACGTGTGTGCTAACGATAAACACGCCGCCTCATTTCGTCTTACAGCCTTTAACCATCGATTTTTTTTCAAGCGATAAAATTTGAATTTATAGCCAGAACTTTTTCTATTCTGGCGCTGGACAACACAGTAATACTTCATTTACAGTAGATTATGTAAACTTTTGCTCGCATTTTCCCTGCAGTTGTGCGTGTTTTGCCTCCAGCTGGTGCCGTGACGTCATCGTGACGTCAGCCGTAAAAGGGTCTATCACATTATTTCTGGGTAATTAAAGGAATTTAAATATTAAAAAAATAAAAACAGTGTAACCTCTCACTGTCAAATCAAGAAATTAACTGCTGTGACATACCACAGCAAATCAGAGTGTTTTTAAAATAACATTAATATTATTGAAAATTATATCAAAATGCTGTAATCACAACACGGACAGAACAAAAAGCACAGTTGTCTTTTCCGCACAGTGTTTCATCTGTCGCACCTCTTCATGGTGTCATGAGTGTGAGATGTGACGTCATTAGTGGGAGTCAAAGAGCTGCACGCTTCCTGTTGCGTCTTTGCTGTTCAATCTAATCTTGCTGTATGACCCCGACCTCCTCCGTAGGGCTGGTGGAGCCGCCTGCAGGGTCCGAGGCCCGCAGGATGTCCGTCACAGACGGTCTGTCGTGAGGGTTTTTACTCGGGTGAGAGAGGAGGACCTTCCCTGCGTCACTGAGCAAGAAGTCGCCTCCCATCTGGAACAATAAAAGTTATATATTCAAGTTTTATTACAACATTGAGTCAAATGGCTGTGAAACTGGGAGGAGGCTCCAACACAGATCATATTTACCAAAAGTCTTAATTTTTGTTTTATTTTTTCGTCCTGCAAATTAGCCAAAGTAATAATGTAGTACTTATACTATAAAGGTGCAGGATGTGTTTTGAGAAGGAAGCTATTATGTGGTTTTAACTGAATAAATGTGATGAAAGTAATTCAGACAATATACAGGAAATATTCCAGGAACAATTTAAGAAATACACAGACGAGGAAGGACGAAGGTGCAATAACAACAAATATATTCATGACTGATTCAGGCCCTTTCGCACCTGATAGATGTCTTCCAGCAGTCGTGGCGGGACGTCAGGGAAGCCTCTGTCCACAGCTCCGTACTCTGAGTACTGCAGCAGGCAGCCGAAACGCATCACCTGTGCGTAGGACGAGCTGAGGCCAAAATTCCTGTAGACCTGCGACACAGAGGACAACCGTGGTCTTTAAAGGTTTATGTAAAGAAAAGCACGTTTGGAGTAAAACAAACGCTCCCCTCGTTAAGGATTTTTCCTGATTTTGGTATTACAGAAGCAAATTCTAATTAACTTTATGAATCCTATCTTATCTCAGATAACTACCCAACAGCCGTTATCAACTTTAATGTCTGTTGCATAGCAACCAGTGCACCTATTCTCCTCTCATCTTGTAACATTCTTTGTAACCCATTATTTGATTCTCTCATTCAAATGTAGTGAAAACACATCCCGACCTTCCTCTGTGGATCCAGCAGCATGTCGAAGGTGCATCCTGTCTGCTCCAGCCACAGCTGAGCCCCCTCCGCGCTCCCGAAGGAAACCACCAAGACCCGCGTGGACCGAGCCGCCAGGTCAGCCTGCAAACAAAGTCAGAGAGGATTCAATCTAACTGGTTTAATCCTGCAAACAGACAAACAAACCAAACAACAGACATGGGTGAAAACATAACCTCCATGACGGAGGTGATCCCCGACCTGACTGGCCTCCAGCTCGGCCACGTGGTCTCGTCACGGCAGTCATCCGAAATGTCTGATGAGAACCAGCAGCAGCTTCTGTTCCTGACCCAGGTACTGACCCAGAGTCACACTCCTTCAAACACACAACTCATTTAATGGAGCCTTACAGTAGTCGTATACATCCTGAAGTAAAAAAACACATCAGAGCCTGGTTGATAAACCAGCTGCTGGATGCTCCAATCAGACCCCACATCCAGCAGTGTGTGCGTGAACTCACTTCCCGCTCCGCCCATCAGTAAAAGGAGTATCAGGGCTCAGGCTGTCTGTGGCTGCTGGCCCTGACAGCTTTGTGTCTGTAGTCTGCAGACCTCTGTCCACGCTGTCCAGGAAGGAGTCCCACTCACTCTACACACACACACAGGAAAGTATATTTCTGCAGAATATTCGCTGGAGAAATAGACGATAAAGTAATATTCTACATGAAAACAAGGCACTAAAAGTCTTCTTGTGTACAGACCTCGAGCTGCAGGAGCTCCTCCACCTGCTCTCTCACTGCTGCATGGCTGTGAAGGAGGTTAAGAGGCTTTAACACAGCTGAAACATGCAGTAAGTACGTTTGTTTCTCTTGACGATATAAACAATTTGTAAAGTTTTAATTTTTGAAAATGAAACTCACTGATAATATTTCTTCCAAGCAGCTTCTGCTTCACTCTTCTTCTTCACTCCCAGACTGCTCGACAGCATCATAACACACAATTACTTTACAGCATAAAAACCATCATCTGATGTGTCAGTCATGTCTTTAAAGATTCAAGCCCCCCACCTCTTGTAGAAATTTGCTCCTGCTGCCATCAGGCCGAATAAAGTGGTGATTTTATGAGGGACAAAATTCTCCAGCGAGGCTGAGAACAAAGGCACGTTATTGGGCAAGAATAAGCATGAGGAGGATTATATTTCACCACAGTCATGCAAATTAAATGACTGATCACGCTGATGTGCTTAAACAAGTAGTACACAATTATATTACCTCACTTTGACAAGCATGGTTGAATTTTGATAGCTAGTCATGTGACACAACGTTACAACAAATCCGGCTGCAGTTTAATATAATGTTATTACACTTATTTCAATTAGATATGACGCTTAAATGAACACCAAACTCCATTCAAATTTCATCCATTTTAAAGTCCTTGTTGGAAGAGGGTTCAATTATATGGATTGTACAATACATCAAATATTTATTCTGATTAAGTTCGATTTCCTCTTTAATCCGGCTGATATCTCATCTGGGTCAGCGACACCAAGCGAAGTCTAATTAGTTTTACTGTTGAGTCGCCTTCAGTTTTCTCCCGGTCACAAGTTGATATTTAATTAAATAAAGAGCGTATGAGAAATGTGCTTCTAGGCAGCACGTTTAACAATATAGAAAATACATTTCTACCAGGTGCCTTAATCTTATGGCAACAGACATGAGTAGATCTTTTCCACGAGGTCTGTTATTGCGTTTCATCCTGCTTTACCTTCAGCATCCTGCTTGGCTTGATGGAGGAGAACTTTTCCCAAATTCACCAGCAGGCTCAGACCATCTGTTAGAGTCTCCTCTGACACACAGTCATCCATGATCAGAGCTCCTCTGAAACCAACACTGACAACCGGGAACAACCACGCGAGATAAAATGCACTTGACCGTGTGACCAAGTCACGTGGCGCTCAAACGTCAAGGTTGAGCGTTTATGCAGCACCTAGCGGTGGAAGTTAGGAACTGCACGTTGCACATGAGCTCACTTCCACTTCTTTTTAGACTTTTATTTGTTAAATATAATTCCATTATAAAAACAATCTGGATATCAATGAGAATTCAATATATATATTATATATAAATATAATAAATATATTATAAAATAATGTATGATAAAAGTACCCCATAATAAATATTCTGTTATATTATCATATATGCAGTATGTTTATTTGATCAGTAGTAATAACAGTTGTCATTTGTTGAATAAAAGACGTCACATAAATACTTAATTGATCCCTTTTTATTACCATTCTACAAGACGAGTACAGAGTTTCCTGTAGAATGGTAATAAATGGAAACGCTATCTCAAAGTTTTCCAAGATTATCTCCAGTTTTATCAGGTTGAGTACACGTGTCACTGGTTGTCCGTAAAGTTCCCTGTAAAGTAAACGTCTCTCTCCAAAGAAAATAAAACTGAGCCAGTTCAAACCATCAACCTGCTTTATTGGCCGCTGAGCATTCATCCGTTCCATTAGATGAATCCCTTCTTCAAGTTCTAAGCTTCAAGACAAGTTGTGCACTTAAAGACAACCAGTGCAAAAACAAGAATATGACAACCAGCCAGCACAAACGTCGATATGCAAAAGAAGGGTGACACATATCAAACTTGAGTGTACATATTACACCAAATAAATAAAACAATGACGAGGGAATTTCTTCTTTTGTTGTGGAAATAAACCGTTAAATTAGAGAAGTGGACTTTCACTGACTGACGTTTCAAGGACCTCTAAATGATAAAACTTGCAACTACAAGTTGCTGTAATTTCTTCATGAGAATGAAAATGTTCAGACGAGTGCAGATGACAGACTCGCTGATCTTCCTCCTTGTGATGAAGAAACAGCGGCTGCGTGTTTCAATATCTGGGAGGTCTGGGAAAGCAGCGCATCCCTTTGATTTGTGTCTCTTCACACTCAGTTTCCATGAAACTGTCCAACTGTGTGTGTGTGTGTGTGTGTGTGTGTGTGTGTGTGTGTGTGTGTGTGTGTGTGTGTGTGTGTGTGTGTGCGTGCGTGCAGAGGAAAGGATCAGCATCAGTTAAAAACAAAGTGCCAATTATAATCTTAAATAAAACCTTTTTTTTTCTCAGTAAAATGAACAGACTGTTCGATTCTCTGTGACGTGACGACGCCGCCTCGGATCGTTGCTGCTGTCGGTTAAAGACGTTCAGTGTGATGAAGGTCCAGCTGTAGATGAGAGGATAGAATGACTTCTGCTTCCCAACAAACTCAAAGTCCCTGCTTGATTGTGTCTCTGTTGGTTTTCCCCCAAACAGCCGGAGTGTTTATAGACCAGAATTTAATACTGAATTCAATAATCTTGAGAGTCTTTGATTGGACGTGCTGTGTCAGATGTTAAAATGAAGGAGCAGCCAGTGTTAAACCAAACACATCCTAACAGGTTTATTCTGGAACCCAACTTGATATTCTTGACAGGGATCTTTGAGGAATTCGGGTGTTTAGTGACTGTAAACATGCTGGAAGAGCTTGAAAACGCAGAGTTAGGAGTCTCATGTGAGAGACGTTCACAAGCAGGAACTTTGAGATTGAAATTAAACCGTATTGGAACGCTGATCCTCTCAGTTCTACTGAGCTGAACAGACACCGACCTGCTCCCAGAACCTGACGAGCAGTTTTCCTTCTTAAAATCTAAACAGTGACTGACTGGTGGATTAACTTCTAACACTTTTTTTTTGGTGGGGGGGGGGGGGGTGTTTGTGTTGCAGAAGAAGACTGGTGTCGGTTACGTTAGGACGTCTTGGGACAGTGTGACGACGCGTCTGTGTTGAGGACCTCGATCATGGTCCTGCTGGAGGGGAAGGTCTCGGCTACAGATGGAAGACTCTGGTACCAGCTTGGTAAACTGCAGAGCAAGAACATGTTACACACAAGCTCTCTGAAGGAACGACTCAGAGGAGATGTTCTGATCTTCTCACCTCTTGAGGTTCATCCAGTTCTTTGCTGTTTTACTGAAGCTGTCTGGACTGGGCGTGGTCATGGCTTCGAAGTCCACCAGCTGAATCCAGAACAATGAAAATACATTTCAGTGCTTCTGAAGCCGCATTGATACAAACAAATGTGAAAGTTCTTGTCCGTTGTTTTGATGCTCTCATGTAACAATCTTACAACAATCCTGCTCTATGCGTCGCAGTGCTTGCAGCTTCTGGCTGCGTCGATTCGGGCAGCACACGAGTGAAGTAAGATAGTGAGTTTAGTGATAACTAATCGATGCATCTCCATTTCTGAGAAATGAAGGACGCAGGAAATGAGGCTCTACAGTATGTTGTGGTGTTACTGTGACACTGGAACTGATGTTGGTCCGATCACAAGCTCAAATACTCTGACAAAGTGACCTCACCTTTCCTTTAGGGATCCGACCGATGACCTCTTTCCCACTGGCCATCAACGCCCCCATCACCACTGAGTAGGCCACCACACTGAGGAGACACGGACCAGGCAGACCCTCTGTTACACTCAACACGCTAAAGCTCCAGCATTCATTTAAACATTCATCTGAGGTGACAGTTATTCAGTTAAAGAGGCTGCAGCATGTCACATATTGATATTATCATCAAGATGTGTGGCATCACACCCGGAGGCTGTGGAGAAGATTACCTGGATCCTCTGGAGAGCGGCATGAGGTTGCAGAAGTAATACACCAACGAGAGGATCAGGTTACACACAGCATCTGCATCCTGGAAGGAACAAAAACGCTCAGAGTCAGCGGTGAAGTCAGAAACCGGCTGGGAGACGCCGTCTGTATTGTTCACAGTTCTCCGCAGTGAAAGCCGAGAGGGCGGCGGACAGACTAGAAAGAACAAGCAGTCGTGGTTTGGATGGAAGCGAATATCCTCGTCTAGTTTTGGGATTGTTGGGTGACGCCCGGCTCTCCGTATCAATCACACGACAAGGGAACCTGTTCCTGAGGTATGGAGTTGAATACTGGTCAGTTTAATGTCCTCACAGTGCAGCTGACCTTCTGATCATGTGGACGTCTTCCCTCAGACATGCACCCAACATATAGAACAAGGTGGATGTACGGACAGACGACCCGGAGCCCGGCTGTCCCAGTGTCTACCTTCTCTCCTGGGTTGGTCATGTAAAGAGTGTCGAGTCCTCCAGTGGATGAGGAAACAAATAAGTAGTTAACTAATAAGTGAACCGCAGCTCTCAGGAATACAAAGGTGGATCTGTTGCACGCTGGGAGGCGGATCTACATCTGTAATAAAGTGCAGTGGGGTGATGAGCGCGGCATCCTCGCCTCTGTGGTGTTGAGACATGATCAGGGTTGTTAAAGGGGCAGGTCACCCAACCCGTATACCTGACTCAATCAATCATTCTTCATGGGTGGAGCTCCACAAGCCTGGATTAAGTGTCGATCTTGACGACGTGCCAGAAACAATGTGAGTGAACTGTTGAAATGAGTCTCACCCCCAGTTCTGTGGAAAGCATCAATGTCTTTCCTTTAGCAGTGAGGTCTTTGTAGATGGACTCGATCTCTGACTGGTACTGCTGCGTCCGCTCCTCCGTGGTCTGAGTCTCCACGGAGAACAACATGTTCCCCACCCTGAGAACAGACAACAATACTGGTACTTCTCTGCACCCAAGGGGAGAATAATGTGTGTGTGTGTGTGTGTGTGTGTGTGTGTGTGTGTGTGTGTGTGTGTGTGTGTGTGTGCCACACACACCTGTCTCCAGTGATGGTGATGGTAAAACCGTCGTACTCTTTCCCAGAGTCCCTCATGCTCGGCACTTTGGAGTTCACCGTGAAACCATCTCGGGTTTTACTGTTAAACTGCTTCAGGAAACAAACACACACACACACACACACACAGACACACACACACACAACCATCCTGGGTTTTCACTGCTGAACAACGTAATGCAAAGTTCTGCTTCAATCAAACATTCGACCGAACGTCAGCTTCCTGCCACCGTGAGCCCTCTGTCACAGTGGAACCAAACAACCGGGACAATTAGAGACGCTGAGACTATCATGCACCCTCATCATCCTCAGCTCACTTCAATAATCACATCTCCATCTTTACCTTCATTATAGGAAGAAGATCTTCTACTTTATTCACATTTTCCAGAGCCTGGCGAACCTCCAGAAGCCCTCTGGGGTTGTACGCCCTGAGGAGAGGAACGACGGTCAGATCCAAGCAGACACAGGAAGTGATGGACTATCAAAATAAAGCTGGCTGTGTGTAATGTGTAATGTACCCGTGGTACACAAGTATTCTGTCTTTGATGAAGTCCAGGATGTTGTCGAAGTAGGCCAGGTATCTGATGTTGATGATCTGTCCCCTGTAGGACGAACGAAACAAGGAGGTCAACAGAACATCTAATAAGAATAAGAAGGAACTCTGAGTTATGAGTGTCGCCCTCGTCACCTGATGAGATTGATGTGGTTGTTGAAGCCTCGACTGAGACTCCTTGCAGGCATCTGGTCCAACCACAGAACCGGCTGGTCCGGATCGGCGATCCTACGAGCACAGGGAGAGTCTGTCAGCGCTGAGATCCAGTCAGATGGAGACCGAAGACACGTTTAATGGGAGTTTCATGTTACCAACTATGATAAGGAAGCAAAAGCCGGTTCTCTGAGCCGTCATGTGAAGGAACTGATGGAACTGATACATTCAAGGCTTCATGAGCAAACAGCTCACACACCAACATCTCTTGTATTCCTCCAACTTGGAATAAGAACCCATTTGCAGGTGTTGTTCTGGTTTCCCACCTCCTCCATTTGACAGCTATGTCGAACATGTCCCTCCACTGCATTTGCCTGGTCTTGCCGTTGACTCGCACTTTGGAGTTGCTCCATGTTCGATGCATCGCCTGCATCACCTCCAAGGTGGCCAAGCCCATGGCTGGAAGCAGAAGAACAACTCCATAAGTCTGACTGTCATTATCAACACTTTAAATCACCTTTATGGAACTATATGATCCGTTAGTGGCACCTCTGTGTATTCTCCTGTTGGGTAAGAAACCAGGCGTGTCGTACTGCATCAGAGCCCCCAGATGGTCGGCGGTGCAGATCAGCTTCTGGATGTCGCTGCTGTAGCTGTCGAAGTTCTGCGGCAGCACGTCCCTGTGAGACCAGGATGAACTGGATTTAATGTGCAGTTTGAATGAAGAGCTGGTGCCACTGCATCAAATACAGGTTGGTCACACAGATGTTGTTCCAGATGTGAATCAGCTAGAAGAAACTTTACTTGATATGTGGCTGCAGGCCCGGCTGCTCTTCGTAGTCTTCTATTAGAAACGGAAGGTTCTTGGCCCAGTGGTTCTTGAAGTTCCCCGGTAAGTCCTGATCCACGTTGTACTCGGCCACTGGGATGTCAAGGTGGGAGTGCAGGTAGCGGGAGTACTCTGGCAGGACAAACAGGGCGGGGCGGGGGGGGGGGGGGGCAGATAAGTACAAGGTACTTCACTCCACTTCAAGTTTCTCCTAAAGTGAAAATGACCATAAGAACCGTTTGGACCGTAAGAGCAGCGGTCCCAACCTCTCTGTGTGTGTTGTTTTACTTTGTGCATTTGAATAAAGTTTAAAGAAAAATGTTCCAGCACGTCGAAAGGAAAGAAGCAAATATTACAGACAGAAGGAAAATGAACATGTGTGTGTGTGTGTGTGTGCGTGCAGGCGCACCGACCTCGGAGGTATTTCACTTTGAGGTATTCCGAGCTGGCCTTCTGTCCCAGCAGCGGGTCGTTCAGCATCACTTTGGTCTGAGCTTTTATGCCTTCGTAGAACTGCCCCATGGCCACGTGACTCAGGCCCTTCATGTACTGACACACCTCGTTGTAGGGCTCCAGCTGCAGACACCTCTGCAGGAGGAACAGGAGACAGTCAGAGCGGTGATGCTCATCGTCGGCCCGACGGACGTTCGCTGGACATGGAACTATATAAAGGAGCAGGCTGCTTCATCCTGAGAGGATCCTCCTACCTTGAAGTTGCCGATGGCCTCCTGCAGTGAGCCGTGGTGGTACAGCATCATGCCGCGCAGCTGCAGCGACTGGATGTGGTTCTGATTCAACATGAGAGCTTTCTGGAAGCTCTCCATGGCCGACTCAAAGTCCCCCATCTCTCTGTACGCCTGCCCCAGGCTCTTATAAGCATCTATGAAGTCTGACTTTAACTTCAGCGCCTCCTTGAACGTCTCAATGGCTTCCTGAGGAGGCAAAACACAGCAACCGTTGACACAGACTGACGAAGGTAACAGGAAACTACAATGAGGACGATGTGGACATCAGGCCCGACAGTCAGACCTCCATCAGATAGATTCAGACTCATCGACAACGTGACATTCATTTACTGGACAGTCTTGTAGCTTCTCAGGTACGGACATCTGAGGTGGTGCAAGTATGTGTGGGACACCTCCATGAGGGCAGCGGATGGACTGAAGATAGCAGACACGGTTAATTAACCAGCGTCTAGACGTATGTTCTTAAATGGTCTGAAGAGGTTTTCAGAATGGGAAGTGTGCCTCCTCGGGGGGGCTCACTGAGAGGAAGTGAAAGAGTATTACTTTAGTTATCACACAGAAAAGCCGAAGTGTTCATGGGGGGGGCGCCTTGGGGAACTAATAAACGCCTTGGGGCAGATTTTCTGTGTGTTTTTTGTGAAGTCTGAAATGATGTCAAACAGCAGCGTTTGGCTACCTTGACTCAATTATTGAGTGTCTCCAGGATCAAATAACATCATCCTCCAATACACAGTTTGAATTGTCAGGCATTCATACAGGGATCATCAGACAAAGGGAACATTCACAACACGTTTCTTTCTCACTTGGAAGGCGGCTGCAGTTTGTGCTGATTGTGCAGATTGTGCAATGTTTGATTGCAGCAGATTCTTTCATCGTGACTTGTCCAACTGTCACTCCCAGAGTGCATCAAACCATTTACAGTCGGCGTATCGCAGCCTACCAAATGAACAACGAGCTCATTGTTCGGAGGATTGTGTGTGTATAACAGTGGCGTGTGTCGCTGTGCCGGAATTCCCCCTGGAAACTGGTTATTGGAGGGTTGGCTGAGGGTTTACAGGCACACACCTCACACAAGCACTGAAACACTGGAGGTACTGTTCATACTGTCTGAAGGCCTGCAGCCAAACAACTGATCAAACAGACTGAATGCATCTAAATACTTTATCCCTCAAAGGCAGAAGTGCAGCGTGGTTTGAACTTCCCTCCCGTGCATGGAGTCATGTCTTCATGTTCAGAGAAAGAGGAAGTCGTGAGCTCAGAAAATGTGACAAATAATCACCTAGTCTATGATATTTAATCATTAGATCTTTGCACAACAACCAAGATAATGAGCTGCCCAGACGTTTCCGTACCTTGAGCATGCCTCTGTGGAAGAAGGTGAGGCCTTTATACAGCATGGCGATGGGTTGATTCCTCTTCAGCTCCAAAGACTGCTGGAAGTCCTCCATAGCTGCCACATAGTCCTGGTGGGAACGCGGAGAGGGAGGATCAGCATACTGACGCATGCACACACACACCATCGCACACACACAACAGCTCATCCTCCAACCTCCGAGATGAAGAGCAGAGTTCCTCTGTGTCTGTAGAGACGAGCTGACGGCTGCAGCTGGATGGCTTTGGTCAGGTCGCCCAGAGCCTCGCTGATACGACCCAGAGGAGACAGGATCTGAACACACACACAGCCAATGGAAGAGAAAACTCAATTCTAAATCTTACAGAGTGTTTTGCAACTTAAGATAAGTTTAACAAAGGTTTCACATTCAAATTCTGCTCCGGAGCTTTCAGCTGTGCAGGATCACCTCACCTCGGCTCTCTGTTCGTAGACCTCCGGCCAATTAGGTTCCAGGGTGATGACTCGGTTGAGCTCAAACAACGCCAGGTCGGCATTCTTTATGTCCTGACACGTGGACAGGAGAGGGGCAGCGGTTAGATTTTGTTGATGTACAGCTTCTAATGTGGAGAATAAAACAGGAGCATCGTCTTCCTCCGTCGATGCTCCTGTTGTTCCTGTTCTACCTCCCTGCATGTTTCGGCACGGCAATATAGTACATTCTCCTATATGTGTAGTTTATAGAGCCATACCTTTAATATATATATTATATATATTATGAGTATTAAACCTACTTTAATGGTTTTTAGCGATGTCGAATGCAGTTACACAGAAGATCTCAATCTCTGTCTCACCTGCAGACTTTTCTTCCCGTAGGCTATCCCCCTCCCGTAGATG
>CAAKHC010015589.1:0-17383 GCA_901007825.1 Macroramphosus scolopax | reverse complement strand
TAATGTGGAGAATAAATCAGGAGCATCGTCTTCCTCCATCGATGCTCCTGTTGTTCCTGTTCTACCTCCCTGCATGTTTTGGCACGGCAATATAGTACATTCTCCTATATGTGTAGTTTATAGAGCCATACCTTTAATATATTAGTTCAGAGGTCCATGGCAATAAGTTAAACCTCTTCATTGACATGTACACACTTTAATACGATGTGATGAGTATTAAACCTACTTTAATGTTTTTTAACGATGTCGAATGCAGTTACACAGAAGATCTCAATCTCTGTCTCACCTGCAGACTTTTCTTCCCGTAGGCTATCCCCCTCCCGTAGATGGCACTGACCAGCTCTGGGTCACCCTGCATGGAACACGGCAGGACAAAATAGGTGAATAAACATATTCTTAAAAAGGTGCACCGAGAGTGAAAACCTGCAGCTCTGCAGTTTCGTAGGTTTAATGAATGCAAACGTACCTGCAGCAGGAGCGAGAAGTGTTTAATGGCTTCATCATACAGACCGTTGCCTATCAGAACGTAGCCGATGGCTGCAAAGACAGAGAGAAATGAAGAACTCTAGAAGAAACCAGCTAAATGATTTGCATAAATATGATTTTCTAGGACACCAACTTACCGAGCTCTTCGTTCGTGTTGTGGTTATCTACGGGGAAGGGGATTTTCTTCTGTTCCAGGAACAACTTGGCCTGGTTCTGTGATTTGTGAACAAAGAGGCGTTCAAGAGACATGCGAAGAGAAGGAACAGAAGGAGATACTTTTCATAACGTGACAAAACGGTTTCCTGTGTGTGCGTTTGACAAACCGACTGAACTGAGAAGAAAGAGACAAATAACAAATCGACTGGTAAATATTCAGTGTGCTGCATCGTTGTCTTCGGTGGGGAAAAGAGCTTCACATAATGCAAACATGATTAGAGGCTAATGTGATGATATGAACAGTGTTTGTTCTTACAAGGATCTTCTCTGCATTAAGCGAGAAGACCGACTCGCAGGGCGGGTTGCTTCCCTCCTCACAGTCTGGGTCCTCCAACTGCAAAATAGACGACTCTGAGGAGACAAAACATCAAAGCATTTATTATGGGATGTGCTAAACACAACACCACATATAATGTATCTCTCAGCTGTCGCACAGTACATCCTGTCTGTTAAAACCCCAAAACATTTCAGTAAAGTTGGCCGCTTCCCTGTTGTCGTTTCTGACAAAGTATAAACCAGAGGCTACTTAAAACGCACAGAAAGAACAAATCCTACAGAAAACAATGTCACTTTTATTTTAAAAGCACATTTAAAATCAGGGCCTTGCAGAGATTTTTGAATGATGATTTTTGAATGACTGATTTATCAGATCGCGTCTATTTCACCAAACGTCCAACAAAGTACGTTCGTGGAGTTTCATGTCTCAGTTCAGTCAGAGCTGTGCAATCATGTAAGAGAATGTCATGGATTTAAATCCTACAATGCATCTTCACACACTGATAATGTAACTTTGGCAGTCTTGTAAAAACAGTTTTAGAATTAGCAACCTAATCCCAACAGGAACATTTCTAAACATGATCCGTTGAGTAAATACTTTTGCTGCCTAGCGATGCAGCACTAAATTACCTGTTTTATGAATGGAGTTTGGTGGTGACCTCTGGGGCTAAGCTAATGTTAACGTCAGTTGGTTTCGGGATTTTTTTTTCTGAGTACAACCCGAGTTTCCTGACAGTTCTGCACACAATAACATACTCGAACGTTCTGAGGTCAGCATACAACTCTCCATTTTTAAGCTTAGATTTCAAATCCCATGCAAATGCTACTGTAGCAGGAATAGTAATCGCTTCTCGGCTGTCAAAGTGCTTGTTGTTATTAGCTTCTAACGTTAGCTTACGAGTGGTTAAGCTAGCAGGGTTACAGTTGTACCGGGGAGGACGTGGCGAATTAACACCGAAAAAAAGAGACTTTACCGCAGTCAGTCGCGTACTCTTCCCACTCGGACAGCGAGCTGCATCCCTGTTTGTGGAGCTCATTGTTGAACAGAGTGAGGGTGGAGAAATACTCGGTGGAGACAATCGCCCGAGACAGGCAGAGTACCGAGAGCGCTACCACAACAACGGCCCGGTTTGCAGGGGCCATGTTGGGCTACATGTGTGACGCTAGAGAGCGCGAGCTGCTGCGGCAGCTCCACCGAAGCTAACACGCCCCCCTCACGCGCGAGTCTACGGGAAGCGAGCGCCTCAGCTATGGAAGCCCCTTAAACTACATTTCCCAACGTTCCTTGCGGCTGTCAAACAGGTCTATTCAGTGTATACTGTAGGCGGAATATTAAAATTGCTTTCCGTTATAATTTTCAAATTAAAAACGAACTGCAATTTAAGACTTGTTAATCGGGCTGAACAATAACTAAAACAAATGATATCATAACTATTATGACAGATATTGGCATTGCGATATGGGAATGCGTATTTCCTTCTTTTATTTGAATTTTCAACGTCATATGTGACCCAGGCTGGTGAAAAGAGCAATAAGTGCGCAATGTTATCACACATTGTAACTTCATGAAAAAATGCAGGTCCTGCGATCTGGATATTGCACCCGGCCTGATTGTAATTTTCATTTAAATATGGTGCATCATAGAAGATCTGGGAATTAATATTTTGGGGCTTGAACTACAGAAAGAGGCTTAATCACAAATATAGAACTGTAAAAAAATGATCGACATCTGATACGGACCCATCTGGGCTTTTATTCTGGAGGCAGAACGGCAATTAACCTTCGCTTCCTGTTTCTTGTGCTACCGGATGCTAGCTGAGTTTTGCTGCCAATAGATGAAAGAATGGAGAAAGTTGTTTTCAGTTGTATTGAATGTAATGAAAAAGCAACGGAGCTGCACAGGGATTACAGCAACGGGATCCTGAAGATAACAATATGTGTGCGTTTCATATTTACATCTTTGGCTTAAATTGTTTGGTTTGACGTTGTGTTTTGTGATGCTAGCTAACGTGGTTTGTCGCGAAGTACATCATCAAATCTTTAAACAACTTGTTTTAGTAGTGTTAGCTGCATAACTAGCTACTTTTAGTTATAGACTCAAATGACGAATATTATGTGCATACAGTGTTGGTTTACAATCACTTCATATGTCTCCTGTGTGTTGTATCAGCCCTGTCAGGACTGACATTTATCATTAGAACATCAGCACAACTTTGATTTACGGGATTATCTTTAAATACAGATAGTTTCATTTCAAAGCAGCAACATTTCCATTAACAACTGGTGTTAAAATTGACTGCATGTTCTTTCTTTCCATGCAGGAGTCTTGCCAGAAGCCAGTGGACAAATACATTGAATATGATCCAGTTATCATCCTGATCGATGCCCTTTTGTGCAAGACTCAGGCTTTCAGACACATTTTGTTCAACACCAGCTTGGATGTAAGTATAGAGGTTGTGGTGGACAATGAAGTCATCAAAAGCACCTGCATTGATGTCTCTTAAATACACAAACATACTGTCTGTGTTGGTATCACATCTTCTCACCCGCCTCTCCAGATCCACTGGAAGTTGTGCGTGTTCTGCCTGCTATGTGAAGCCTACCTCAGGTGGTCTCTGCTCCATGGCTCTGAGCCGAGCAGCGACCCCGCTGACATCATCAGGTACACCAAAGAATGGCAGTTCTACGGCATGTTTGCATTAGCTGCCCTCGGTAAGAAAATAAAACCAGCAGTCCAAAAACCATTCTGTCTTCTGTTTTTAACTGTAACAATAAATACATCTGTCTATGCTATTTAATGTGTTTTACCTTTTATTTTATGGTCTTTTTCAAATCTTATTCTGTTTGTCCGGCAGAACTGTCAGCCTTCTGTGGCGGCGTGCTGTGCTTCCTCTGGGCGGTGGTGGGTTGTCTTCAGGGTCAGAAAGTGGAGCTCGACCTGCTCCTCAGAGCCCTGCTGCTGTCCTCCTACGGCAAAATCCTCCTCATCCCTGCGGTCATCTGGGAACACGACTACTCACCGCTCTGTTTGGGCTTCGTCAAGCTGTTTGTGCTCACCTCGAACTCGCAGGCTATCAGAGGTAGAACACATCTCCTGTTTTTCTTTTACATTACTCTGATTGTGAGATACTCATCCCTGAGATTTCTGCCTCAAACCCAGTACAATGAGGCAGAAACACTGACTGTGTGTAACTTTTCACACGTCAAAAACTGACATGGGAGCTTGTTTCATTGGAGTAATACTTGTAGATAAAGAGAAGCCTGTGCACATCATCCTTTTAATAACTGCTTCTGGGCTGAATCCTTAATATACCTTAAGATGCAGCATAGATATCTTTCTTCAACAACGCATTCAAGCCCGAACAGTTGGCAGCTAACTCCCTGTTTGTTTAAAATGCTCCTGCAGGGAAGCTAAACATTGAAGATAAGTGTGTTGCATAACACCGTTTCTCCGGGATCATAAATCTGCCTGCTGTGTTTGGCAACTTGCAGGCTGCAGACCTCTGCCAAGGTCTGCGCAATAATTCCTGTGAAATGAATTAAAAAGGTCCCCTGCTCCAGCCTTCCTCCAGGTCTCTGCCTGTTAGTTTATTCATGATCCTGCAGACGGACAGACAAGCAAGGAAACGGCAGCTGTTGCTCATATTGAAGAAGACATTTCAATCTTCAAGCTTTGTCCCCTAATTAAATTTCCTTTTTATATCTTCCTGCAGGAAATGCCAGCTAGTGTGTTTTGTGAATACTGTTGTAGAACTTTGTCTAAGAACAGTGTGTGTTTCACTTTGTTTCAGTGATTCTGAACAGCAGTCGACGTCTGCCGCTGATGGCCGTGTGCATCGGCCTGCTGTCAGAGACCTGCATCGCTCAGGCCTCCCAGAGGCTTCTCTGGAGCACCCAGGACATGCTGATATTCCACTGAACGTCTCCGTCATCGGATCCGGATGTGATTCAGTCACCTGAGGGATGAAACAAGGGATGGAGGAGGATGAAACAACCCTGTTCCAAGGCGAGGAAGCTCGTGATTGACCTTCCATGCATCGGGTTGGAGATCAAGGGATTTAAATTGAAGTGATGTTCTTCAAGTTTTGTTTGTTTCAAACGAACCAGAAACACGTTGCTACCTGTCAGCCGGAGACCTGACTGACACTGCAGGGGGAGAACAGCCGAATTAAAGGCCTCAGTTAAACTGATGGTGCAGTAAAAGACTGTTTTTGTCGTCCCAGATGCTCCATGGACAGTATCTGTGTCAGTAAGTAAGAACAGTAAGAACTATGAAACCTGCTGGTGAACTGCAGCAGATTAAACGTCCACCTACTGGAATGTGGAAAGTGCCTGTAAACAGAGCAATGTTCAGTAAATCAAACGTCCCCAGCAGACTGTCTGTCTGTGGAATGAGTTCTGCAGCAGGCTGACACATAAAGGGACAGCTGGAGCTGCCTGGACCCTCAGGAGCCTCTGAGGGAGTCGTGGTGTTATTACTGAAGTGCTGATAACTCCGGCGCGTGATGGTGGGAGGCGAGGACGAATTCCTCCTGAGCAAAACCATCTGCAGCAGGTCTGCTGAGGGACGACTCGCTCTGCAAATCGCATGAATTCTTTCACAAGACAAACACATAATGTGATGGACTCAAAGTGCTTTTATTCATCTGACGGTGCGAAGCAGGTAGAATGTTAATCTTATCTTACCTACTCAAAACATCAGTAATCAACAGAAACAACCCTGTAAGACCCATGTGACTAAATATTAAAGTATCTTCTTTAACATTTATCTTTCCTCTGTGTTTTTTTACAAATGATGATGATCACATCGTCACGGCTGTGAAACGACAGACAGAAATCAAACAAACACTCTGAAATGTCCGGTGGCACCGGAGAAGGAAAGCTGACGCTGTGACGTTGTGAGTGAGTGAGTGAATGCATGTTATTACAGGCCTGTGAATACTTGAGGAGACACGGCACACATGTGGAATGTTGTGTTAGGTGTCCTCGCCCTGGGTGGATCTGTTCCGTCCCTCTGCAGAGATCAACTCACACCAAAGAAACCTCGTTCTGCCGTTGATGAATATGTATCGTAACGTATCACAGCGGGATGTCGGTGGGAAGAGAAGAGCTGCAACACATTTGCATCTATTTTACATCATTTCACAATTCTTAGCGCTCTGGTCGGTCGACTGGGTTTATCCGTGCACAGCACAATCAAGGAGCTCTTATTTAGACCTGGACGTCCTCCCCCCCCGTCTTTCCTCATCAGCATGTGTTGCATTGGTTTGTCTTGTTTTGATCCTCCCACACAACAGATTTGGGCACAAACCTCGTGAGAGTTTCTAAATGAGGATTCTGGTCAATTACTGTGGCATGCAGCGGTTTAATCCCAGTCTGACTAATCAGATTACTGTAACAGCGGCCGCCTCGCAGCCATTTAGCAGGTCTGGAGAGGAGCTGACTGGAGGAGGAGGAGGGCGGAACAACCTGATGTCCTACTTTTACCCTCCTGGTGTGACTGAAACCTGTTTACAACATTAGAATGTTTCTGAGCTCAGACATGAACTCTCGTCATCTATCAGTCTACCAATATTGGAACGTTCAGTAGACGGAGCACTCACTGGATTTAAGTGTTGGTATGTGACCGCTGTAATGTGTTTTTTTTGCATTAAGAAAATAAAATAAACTCAAGAGTTACTCACCAAGAAAAAAAGGGCTCGATGCCATTTCTATAATTCTAAACTGGAACAGGAAACAGCTTCAATAAACACATATAGAAGTTCAGTGCGTGTGTGATGGTGATAAACACGACTCAGCTCTGGTGCTGCAGTCTGGCCATGTGGAGAGAGTGATGCACCTTGGATTTACTCTCCCAGTCAAGATTATGTTAATCCGCTCTAATCTCCTCGCAGACTCTCAGACAGCCAGCACGGGACCAGAGAGAGAGAGAGAGAGGGACTACCCGGCTTTAATATATATATAAATATGTGTCTGTTATATCCTGTATATGTAGAGGACTTTATATCAAAACAACCACAGATGTTTTAAATGAACACTTCACTAATATGAAGTCAGATGTTGACTTGAAATGATGTTCAATAATTGTAATCTGTAATTGATTAACTAATTAGAAGGCCATGAGGATCTACGGGCAGATGTGACGATGTGCGACATCCAAACATGGAAGAATGAGAGGAAGAACATGTTTTACACATTAGTAGATGTTATTCTGGTATATTTGCCTGGTTTGTCTCCTGAAGGCCTCGGTGAGGGTCCCTGAAAATGAAGAACTAAATGATTCAAGAAAATACAAATCAGCAACTAAAACCTTTGTTTATCTGTGGAAATATTTCCAAAAGTCTTTGACATCTGCCTGAATTTTATCCTAAAGATCCAAGAGATATTTCCTTAGGAAATAATACAAATATAAACACATTTGTCCTGGATCAGCTCTGAAGTGTATCGTCTTCCTCTCAGGAACAAACTCCACCAGGTTTCATCAGAGTACCACAACAAACTACTGTGTTCATCTCTACACTTTGAGACGTTGACGCCGACGATCACAAACCACCAGTCAGAGACGAACCAGCAGAAAACCAGCAGCACGTCCGGAGCTGCAACATGACCCACTTCTTGAGTCTCTACGGGAGGTTGTTGAAAACACAAACAGCGTTATGGTGATCATCAGTAATTCCTCTGAACCTCCCGGCGTCAGAAGGCTGCTGCTTCAAAGCCGTCGCAGCATCGTGATGATCAATTAAACTGGAGCAGCTCCAAAATGCAGAGCGCTGCATTTGCATGCCGGTCAGAGTGAGATGCATCCAGGAGGAGGAAGAGAAAGTAGGGCAGCGCTGCAGAGACGAGGAAACTGCATCCAGAGGAGGTTAGCTGGGGCTGGTTGGGATTTGGGGGAAGAACATGTTGTGTCTTCATGACGGGTCCATCAGTAGACCCAAACCACAATATCTCAACAGAAGCTGGATGGCTGGTACAAAGGTTCTCGTCAGTCGTGGTCCCCAGAGGCTGAACCCCAACTCTTACTGTCTGTAGACTCTTCTCTTTTTGTTTGTTTCACACAGAAAGCTTTTGAAGAAACACTCGTCACACCTGGAATGTTTGGAATCACTTTATTAAATGTCATATAAGAGACTATTGTCCAGAGAAACAGTAGTATGGTCGTTCAGGGACTGAAGAGCCGGAGGACCGACGGCCGCTGACGACGCAGCCGCCACCTGTTCTCAGTGAGTCATCGTCCGTCTTTACATTGTCGTGATTTAATAAACATTAGAATGAAGGATATACAGGATATAAACATGAAGTTAAGACATGTCGCTCCTCTGCTCTGAGCCATTTGATAAGATTATAATCTGACCTCAGCTGATGACACTGAGGTCCGTCTCCTACAGGGATCAGATACACCTTCACCTTCCCTTGATAACGTAGGTGGTCACCAATCATCAGGCAGCTGAAACATCCTGCCCGACACCCCGAGTGTTTGTAACCGCCGCTGAGGGCGTGACGCTGATCGCCGAGCAAGTCGCCAGAATAAAAAGAGGCCGTTGTTCGTTTCTGCAAATCACAATCTGCTGACGAGGAAGACGAGATCGCCCCGTTAGAAGGTTCCAGAAGAACATAACACACATTGTTCAGGAGCCACGTTCTTGTGTTGCATCTAGTTAATATGCATCTGTGGTTTGCAGAGACGTTTAAATAAGCACGTTGGATCCGGCGACTTGTTTGGATCTCTAGTCAGAACACAGCAAAGTCCTTGTGCTCGCTTTGCATTCTGGGACATGGAGGCTACCTTCTCTCTCACACTGATCGTTTCTAACAAGAAGCTCTTGTTCTCCCGACGTAAGAACTCTAAATGCATCGTAGCTGCTGGAGCTTCGGATACAAGAGAAACCTGACAGATAACCAGATCACACATGACGTACAGCTGATACGGTGACCAGCCATCGATATTCAGTTAGAGTTCAGCCTGTCTGTCATCACATTACACATCCATTAATCACATGAAAAAGAAAGTGTGAGGGGGGAGGGGGGGGTTACAAATGATAATTTGGGTACAATCAGCTGGTGTTGCAACACTGACGCTGGATTTAGACTCAGTGGAGCTACTGCAGAGCAGCATGTGGTTACAGAGAGGATCAGGTAGCGTTGCGGGGGGGTTCCAGGTCTGAACGCTGGTGGAGCTCATTCTGCACAACCACACGACCTGATCTCAAGGCTGTTAGAAGTCAAAGCTGCTGCGTACAGACGGTTCATCTCACTGTGCTGCTGTCAGGAATTCAATTTGAGTTACACCCAGTTTGTTAGTTCACTGCGGTATAATACAACAACCCTTCAACAGGTTCACAATTATATGAATGAGGGTTTGTAATTACAGAACACAATACAGCTGATGGTTCAGGTCCTCATGACGGGAGGATCTGATGCAGGGCGGTTGTATTATACTGTTTTATACACTCTGGGCTAATGCTGCAGACAACATTTGATCATTGGGAGTCTGAAGGGCAGCAGCAGAGAGGGTGGAGGTTGACAACATACTCCATGGAAGTAAAATACAACCGGCAGCATGAACCTCGACCCGTCAACAGGCTCCTCCTGGGACACATTTGGATTCGGAGCTGCTGCATTGAGGCATCGAACAGTGACGTTCAACACGTCATTGAGCCACAATCTTTGATAAACCAAAACCAGTTCAGGGTTCAGGTGGTTGCTATCGTCCGCTCACAGCGAGCGAGGGAGCGAGCAGGTGACCTGAAGGTTGACGAAGGCACTAATCGTGAAGACATCCAATGAGACGCATGATTCTGGTGCAGGTTTAAAACAACTGCGGCGCGTCACAGGCGGGGGGTTTACATACAAGATGAAGCAAACATTCAATCAGACGTGTGACGGAGGCACCAACATCTGTCCGGATCCTAATGAATCACATTAGATTTAATTGACTGATTGTACAGCCAGCGGGTGGCGGTGAGTTACGGTTCCGAAATAAAGGACATGTCTGTGAAATATAACGGCGATTCCTTCTGGTCACATGACTGCGTGCTGTTTTTATAATCTGACTCCTGCACAGATCACACAAACAGGATATGACGGGGCTGGTAGGCCTGTCGCTAAGCTAGCTGCTCCCACAGGTTGTTTGTGCAAAGCTAAGCTAACTGGCTAGCCGCTGTGACTTCATATTTACCCGGCAGATGTGGTACTTATCCTAAGAAAAACATGAAACTATCCCTTTAACGTTGTGTGATGAATCACTATGCAATCAAGAGCTCTTCCACGTTTGACTCACGACACGCTAGCTGTGCAAGTTCAGGTATTTCCCAAAAAGGGGATTAAACATTAAGCGTGTGTTGCAGTTGGTTACAGGTGAAGCTTCGCCCTGCAGAGACGAGCTGAAGGACAGAACGAGGAGGCCGACCGCGGCCACCGCCCCGACTTCCATTCATCAGCTGGACAAAGACATGTGAGGACATTCTCCAAGACGTCAGATGGTGAGCTGGGAGAACATTCTGAGAAAAGGTTGGCTAGCAAGACGCCAAGCAGCCACGTCGTTACATCACCTTCTACGTCTCCCAGAGTTTAAGGTGTCTTGAAGCAGATATGCACCAGCAGAGGATTAATGAATTACACTCACAGGCAAAACTAAGGTGACCTCTCCTGAATTAAGACCACCTGCTGCTACAATCTTGTTAGTGAGCAGAAACAAAAACTACGGTTTTAAGATGAGGCAGCCTCGAGAGCGTCCGCAGGTACGATGAAACACTGATATATAACACAAGTCTGACCTGATGCTCAGACGTGGTGGAACTCCAGAGCACGTGAGGAGGATAAGACCCGTTAAGACCTTAATGTAATATACAAAGTACCCTGTGATTCTGTTGATGATTGCTACCAGGTTAAAGCTTCACTGACCGGAGACGCTGGTGTGTTGCAGCTCGATTTTTATTTTCTACGCTGTGACCTCGATGAACAACCAGAACAAGGTGGTTTAAGGACCGTATGTCTGCGTATGCTGTGAATATAGACTGTACAAGAATGGACGCCGTGAGAGCTCATCTAAATTAAAGCCAAAAGATCTCGATCGCCCCCTGGTGGCCGGTCACAGTATAGTCAAGACTCTGCAGCTACACGGCAGCATCAGTATCAGGGATATTCTAGCTTCAGTTCCTACAGCGAGAGGAAGTGGAGTCATGTTGTCCAGATATGATACACAGTCTACGGTCGACCCTGTGAGACAGCCGGGCGGAGCTCGATGCTGATGTGTCCGTAGACGTAGTAACAGCTCGGATTCTGAGAGCGGTGAAACAACAAGTCTACGTCACAACTCAAGCCGCCGTGAGAGGAGTTAGCGAGTCGGCATCGCAAAGGAAACAGAAAGGTGCCGATGGGTGGGAAGTTCGTCACGTCAGGTGATGATAGGAGGCATTCGGAAGAACAAAATGTGGTTCATGTCGAAGGCCGGCGTCGAGTCATCTACTGCCGTTTGAGGGCTGAAGTTAGCGCTGGATGCCCGGCTGTGTTAACAGATATTAGTTAGAGGTCATGATTATATATTATATATATATACTGTTGCATGGTTGAGCGTCTATACAGGAGTTATAGTGCTGGAGGTCGAAGCAGGTTGGTTGCAGACTTCAGAATTTGAAGTCCAAGCTAAACTGCTTCCAACATTTATATGATTTCACATTTTGAGAGCCGAGGCAGTTCAACTCATTTTTACACTGTACTCAGGTACGAGGACCTTTTCTTGTTGAGGTCTGACGACTCGTCTCCAGACCACCTGGAGTTCTGTGAATGAATTATATTAAAAGTTCCACTAAGATTCCTTCGTCTGCTTGTGGAGTTCGGACGCCGCGCCCTCGTCCACACGGTTCAGGTTGTACCTGGATGAGAGTCGCAGCTCAAAACTTCCATAGAGTAACAGAAAAGAAAATATCGTGTTAATTATATTATATAATAAATAATAAAACTTTGACCATATATTTATACGTAGAAAAGAAAAGAAAAAAGTGCCGAAGAGTGACTGGCTGGCAAAACCACTTGATATAGAAGCAGCAACAGAGCGGTTTATAAAAACAACTATATATATTTATATATATATATGTATATTGCTAAATTTGGAGTAAGTGAGGAGTCTTTGAATCCATCTCAGCTACTGAATGTTTTGCTGGGTGTCAGGAAGCCGAACCGGAGTCAGATGAAGCTCGTGGTCGCGCTGCAAAGAAGAGATGCTGCAGCACAAACAGGTAAATGTTTCACCTGAGGAGGAGTTGAAGTGAAGCTGGAGCTTTATATTTCTTGTCTTCTATGGTGAGGAGACACCATAAACCCAACTGGCTTCCCGGAGCCTCACACAACTTTTCCTCCAGCTTCAGTCTTTTACCCGCTAAAGAACTAATGGTGGGTGGAGACCTCAGATGGTGACGTGAAAGGAGTCCCAGCTGTCGTCCTTGCTGCTGATGCTGCTCCCGTTCTTGGACGCTCCCATTGTTAACATCCCGTCTCCGACATCCCCATCCGGCTGTTCCCCGGTGGGAGTGGCGCCGGGCTCCGGGTAGTACTCATCATCCTCGTCGAAGTAGCCGTTCTCCATCATGCTGAGGCTGGAGGCCGCGCTCAAGTCCTGGCAGCTCCCTTTGTACTCCTGGATGGACTCGTGGAGCGACCACAGCTGGCACAGCAGGGACATGTCCTGCTGACGCAAACCCACCTGGAGGACAGAAGATAGGACAGGATGAGGTCAGCTAACAAAGCCTTTCCTCCATTGGTGTTGAAAGGTAACAATAAGCAAACTCAACATGTCCAGGATGTCTTTAAGTGATCTGGATAAGCGGCGGTGTCACGACGATCGTTCCCAGTCTAGCTATTTCACGTAAAAGGGCGCCAGATGACTTAACGTAACCATGGAGATGTTGAGAGCTGACTACCAAACCATAATCCTTAAATGGGACGTATATAAATCCATCAACGCCAGGCAGGAAGGTCATTACATTAATGTGATGCTAAGATAAAAGGTAAATGAAGCAGTGGAGACACATCCCGCTGAACTTAGGCCACGTCTGTGACAATGAAAGTCCCGAGCTGAACCTGAAGTGACTTGGCCGATGACACGAGCCTCGAGGTCAGAAGGAGACCCAGACGAATGGAGCTGCACCAGCCGTTAATTTCATTATCAATTAACCTGCAGATTATCTTCATGATTAGGCTTTTAGTCAATTAAGCGTCTGAGAATAGTCGGAAACATGCAATGATCAGATTGTTTGTTGTGCCTGCGATTACCTGGAGTTCTTTGAACAGTCGGTCCCACTAAGTACCATTTTCAGGATTGTCTGAAGACAGATCTGATCATCATGTCATGAAAAATGCAGCCCCGTCTGACATCACGGCAGTACTCGCCCAAGGCCGAACACAGAGTGAAACGAGGGATGAAAAGAGCACTTCTACTGCACGCCGCTTCGCTGACAATGCAGTATTTCCAGTGTGAAGTGGGGGTCAGCGCATTGTCTGTCAAACAAACCACAGCGGGCAGACGTGTCTGCTCAAAACAGACGAGACGGGGAGGGAGCGTTTATCAAATATAGGACACGGAGAAGCTGAACTGCAAAGTAATACATTAACAGCGGCAGACAATAAACCTTGACCTGCTGGCAGCAGAGGGAAGCACCTGAAGCTGCAAGAGGATTTAACTAAAATGGCAAACGGGTTGTGTTTCAACAACAGTCTGATGTTCATAATCCAGATTACTGTTACACATTGACCAGGAGCCAGTGGGACTTGATAATGAACCGGGTCTGGTTCTGATATGAGAACTCTGCTGCCGGGTAGGGAGGGAACTTCCATCTGTCTGGAAGGAGTCGGGTTATTCTTACACCTCAATAAATAGAACTTTCAATTGTTCACTGCTTGATTTTACGACAGGAAAATACACTTGTGATTAAATGTGCTAACTTGATCAATGAATAAAATCTTATTCGACATAAGCCTGGTAGCTTTAATTCATCTCATGTAATGCAAAGCTTGTTTTCGCATATATATTCTTAATGCCAGACTTCCTTTAAAAACTTCGACTTTTACCTTCCAATGCTGAAATCATGACGACATACTGAGTAGATAATGTTGGGGTTGCCTTTGAGGAACATTTGGGCTGTTTTGATACAATCAAGAAGCTTTCTTAGCAACTCTAATATCGATGTGCTTCAAATACTTGTCGTGTTGTTCGATTGTTATTTAAAGTGACAGTAGGAATTTGCAAAGAGCGAAAAACAAACCAGAAAGCTGATATCTACTTTGTATAAAGTGGTGCATGGTGAACTACACATGTGCCGAATTCACCCCAACACGTGAAATGTCTGTAAAAGTATTACATTTTGGACCAGGAGGCGTGCAGCTCCCCAGAAAAGCCGGGCAACAACGAAGTGTCGAAGTTTCTCTAGGGAGTCTGGCTACATGACAGCGAGAGTGGGGATTTAACCGCTCCCGATAAACCAGGGGTGGAAACCGGAGCACTTTCTTGTGGACAAATTAATCTTTAATCCCCGAATGTTCACGTTACCATCTCTTTCCGCAGCAGAGCCAGAGCAGCGTCGAGGTTGGCCGGCTTGTTGGTGAGCAGGTTGTCGGAGTTCCTGCCCCGGCTCAGGTCGTCCTGGATCATGGTTTTCTTCACGTACATCCTCTCCATGTCTCTCCAGGATCCGCCGCTCGAGTTCAGCAAGCCGCTCAGGCTCTTCGGCAGCGGGGGGAGACCCTCGATACACGCCATTCCTCCCGCCGTACCGTTCGCCGATTTACCATTCATTGTCCCGCGCGTAAGTTAGCAAAATACTGTTCGTTTTAACACTGATTTACAGTGTTTAAATCACACAAAGACTGGAAGTATACAACAGTCTCCGGCACCAGCAGGCACACCGAGCAACAGTCGTGGTTCTCTTCTCTCTGCCCGGGGCGGCCAGCGACGTAACCATCAAGCTAGCCGGATGGAAGTGATTTCATTTCCGTTATGATAACCAAAATAAGAGGGGTCGCAATAAATGTTAAAACTGACTTGTTAAAGTTATATAAATTAAATTATAAAGCTTTCAACCACATCTCGTGTTCCTTCCCTTTGGAAACAGATTGCACAGACACATCTCAGCCAGCTGTAATTTTGAGCAGAAATCTGGGTTTGGACATGGAAACACATTTTATTTGTTCATATGATAATTGTCTAATGAGTACATTTGGCCTGCTGTCTTGTAGTTGCATGGCCTCTTAGCCTGCTAATGGTTATATTTGCAGTAGTTGTTGCACTTCATGTTTTAGTACTTCTAGATAAGTACGAGAGGATTTTTGCTACCATTTCTACTGACAACTAATAAGATAATGTTTAAAATAAAAACTGCAGTTGATTGTTTTTTTTCTCGCACAATTTATCAACATTGTAGGAGTCCAGAGATAATCAATTTCACATGGTAGATTGTGGATATAATATTTACAACTCTACATAACTGTATTTTCTCCACATAAGTGTACCTGGTTAAAATTAACTTTTATTCTGAAATTAACATCCGGTCCTGTTGTGAATGGTTGTAGTAAATTTGACGCTGCTGGATTGTGGTGTGGTGGAGTAGTGTAATCCGCTTCCTGTCCTTTTAACACAGTGGCTGCTGGGCGTCTCCCTCACATGCAGGAAAACTCTGTTTATTCTTGTGTTTGTGATTCTAAACAAGTGCACCATTCTGATTTATTCACATTTAACTTGCCCTATTTAACCACTCTGGTGTTGTTTTCAACCTATGAGTCTGTCTGTGTGTTATCAAGGCAAAGTGAAGACCTCCAGTCCCCCACTGCAGCAGAACTAACACAGAGGGGGCTTTGAGCACTTTGGTAGTATTTTATAAACATATTTCTCTGTCCGTGCATAGATCTTGTCACCACGATAGCATCACAATCTGCAAAACAGCGTCATAAAACTTGACAGTTGGAAAAGGTTGTGTGTGACTACTGAAAACATGTGTGTTCATTTGAGACTCTACAATGAAACAAATTGATAGCTTTTCCTTCCTGATGACGGCACAATGCAGACAGAGGGTTTGAGGTCATGGCAGGAGTGTGTGTGGGGTGTGTGTGTGTGTGTGTGTGTGTGTGTGTGTGTGTGTGTGTGTGTGTGTGTGTGTGTGTGGGACAATAGTGTGACTACAAAGGACAGATGGTGAGCTTCACTTGCCACCCGGCCTGCAGCGCCGTCACAACAATAACACAATAATAACAGTGAAACCAGCACACAAAAGCATCACACACACTCCTGAACAAGAGATGAGTGTGTGTTGTACCACACACACACGCACACACACACAGTCAGGCAGATGGATGAAGCCGGCAGTCAGGTTTAACATCCAGGAATTACATCTCATTTCCCTCAGACAGTTGAAATGTGAACATATTAAATTGGGATTATGTCTCAAGGAGATGAGGATACTTTACTTTTGTAAAACAAAACAGTGGTGAAACCCATGTGACACAGATACAGGAGATGACTCTCCTGGGGTGTCATGATCTTTGATTCTACTTCACCTACTTCTTCCTGAAGGTTGGGAGGGGGTGGGGGGGCGAAAGCATCCCTCTACTGCAGCTTCTTTTTTATACTTCCATATAATCTTATTGCAACCAATGTAGACGCCCCCTGCTGCCCCTTTAAGTCACTTCCACAGCTTCTCAGACCTGGAAGCTCTTTCCTCTTCTTTTATACAGTCTATTATATCTGGAGAAGAATCACGTCCCGTCTGTGAAGCTTAATCCTTCTCTTCATATAATTAGCCATCATCTGACTATCGCAGCTGAACAGTTTAAGGAGACTGATCAGGGGCAATCTGTTTTGTCCAGGGGGGGTATGCTCAGCATTAGGACCTGTATATATGCTTTCACCACCACCGCCACCATCAGTCTCGTGAGATCAGAGGATTAGGCGTATGGTGGGACCCCCTGGTGATGCATATAACCCCAGCAGGCTTCTGTTAATCTGCCTTGATAGAAAGCACAATGAGTCTCCATCGTTGGCTAATAATGATGAAGAGATCCGCTTATGTCTCTGCTGGAGGGCGCGATCCTGTTAAAAAATCACAACACACGCAGACCTACAAGGCCAACATGCTGCACTTTCCTCTACTTCTCTTTTATTTTGTCTGATGTATGTTTGTTTATTTATTCTGTCTTATGTGGGGATGCTGCACAACACTAATTGCCCCCCACTATCAGAAATAATCACCCCAAAGGGTGCTTTCAGTGCCGTGCAGCATTGTAGCATTGAACTTGGAGCTTGTCTGGGATGCATCACTGTCAGAGCGACAATAGCTGTGAACAGGAGGAGGGCGGGTGTGTGTGTGTGTGTGTGTGTGTTTCCGCTCCAGAGCATCTTGTATCCATCCTGTTTATCTGT
>CAAKHC010015588.1:4422-19970 GCA_901007825.1 Macroramphosus scolopax | reverse complement strand
TTGTGGCATATCACATCCTCAGCCAGCTGGGAATACAGATCCACTTCACATGTCAGTTTGGGGAAGAATTCATGTTACGTCTGTCAAAGTATCCCAAACAGCTTCAGGAGGATCTCCTGATGGACCATCAGGAGGATCTCCTGATGGTCCATCAGGAGGATCTCCTGATGGACCATCAGGGACTGTTTGGACTTGTTGGGGGACAGAAACTGATTGTTGAAGTCCAGTCTTCTATTGTGATTGGAGGTAATCCAACCATGTTTGACTTCAGATGTAAACTGTGTGCAGCCTCTTTGCTCCTGTGATATGGACATTTAATAAAGGATTTCTGATACTGATTCAGACTCTGGTAGAAACTCTGGACCCAGATGCTGTGACTGATATTGTTTAAGCTTTAAAACTGTCATTCCCAGCAACTGTTAGATTTCAACCAGCGCCACCTGCAGGTAAATAACAGAAAGAGAGCCGTGGTGTGCGGTACCTTCCGGTGCTCCTCCAGCCGGCCCTTCAGTCCTGGTGCATCAGTCTCTCCCTCCCCTAAGGAACGGAGCTCCTGCTCATTTTGTTCCAACCAGGTTCCCAGACTTCCGTGTTCCTGTAGGAACTTTGTCAGCTCGTCCTTGAGAGCCTCAGACTTCCTCAGGCGGTCCTGGAAGAAGTGAGGAGAAGTAGCAGTCAACTAACAGACACTCATACAGATATGGGTTGTGATCCAGAGAGGTGACCTCACATATATATTTAGGTCTGGAGTACCTGGCAGCTCTGCAGCCGGTCCTGGTGCTGCGCCTGCAGCTGGTCCAGGGTGGCCCGGAGACGCTGTTTGTCCTCGGGGGGAACAGTGGAGTCCGGTTGGTCCAGCAGAGCGCGAGCTGACTGGGTGATCTGGAGGAGCTCCGCCTGTTGAGCCCGCAGATGCTGAAGCTCCGCCTGAGGGAGGGAGAGAGGGGGGGAGGTTGGAGGTCATCAGCTGGTAATGTTGTGAGATGAACTACACATGCATCAGAGACATTCTGACCTGTAGCATCTCTGTGTGGGACATCACAGCGCCCTCTGGCTGTGGGAACGACCGGTCGGGATCATCTTGGGCTCCTCTCTTACTCGCTGGGTTCATGGAGGACAGATCCTTCAGCAGAGAGTCCATCTGGCCTTGGGTCTCCTGGAGATCTTCAACTGCTTTTGCCTGACGATAAAGAAAGAGTAGAATGAATGAATGAATGAATGAATGAATGAATGAATGCACCGAAACGGTTTCCTTCATCTGTATGTGATGTATATGTAAACCAATCCTGTCCTCACCCTCTGCGTGTTCTGCTGTACCGTGGTGTTGATGGCCGTGTCCACCTCTGACACCAAGGAGTTAGCTGAACCTGTCAGGGCGTTGTACTGCTCCTTCACTCGTGCCAGCGCTGCCTGGAGGTTCTCTCTCTCCTCCGGGCTCAGACTGTCTCCTCGCTCTGCCAGGAAGTCCTCCGCAGAGCGGACGGCCTCGGCGACGCCGTCCCCTTTGGTCTGGAGGTTCTTCTGGACTTCCTGCAGAGAGGGACAGGAACATCAGCTCAGACACTGAGGCAGGGGAACATCAAAGAAGCTGAAGTGAATCTATGTTCAATCTATTTTGGACGTGTCCTACCTTTAACTTCATCTGCTTCTCCTGCAGGACGTCCACGTCGTCGGACTCAGCTCCGGCTCTCTGATTGGCCAGAATGCTGGCGGCTCCGGCCAACCACATGGTGAGGCCGTCCAGTTTCTGAGAACACTCTGCTTTCTGTTGCTGGACCATCTGAGAAGAAACAGGAGGCAGAGCGGGGAAAGGAAAGAACAAACAGCACCTGAGCATCAGGAGGTTTACAGTCATCAACCACAGAATAAAAACACATTAACTTCATTATCCCTCAAACAGGTCACTTTGCCAAGCTTTGAGCAGATTGTGTCCAGAGTTCAAACACACACACACACACACACACACATCATTGCACCAACATGTTGATAAAGCAAATACAAAGACAAATATCTTTATTAGCTGGTTTTCCTCTGTCTCCCAGGAACTGGGAGACAGAGGAAAACCAGTGGAGACCAGCAGCCAGCGGTTCTGTTTCTGCCATCAGCCTTTACCGATGTGACACTAGCGAGTTTCCTTCAGTGGCATCTGGAACAGCAAAGCAACAGGTTAATGGTCCACAGAGACATGCCGAGGAGCAAACACACACATCAAATCAAAGCTTGTGAGGAAGAGTGAGGTGGTGAAGACTGTCAATGTCCAGTGGCGAAGCTCTGCAGACGGCTGATGTTAGAGGATGGAATTAGGATGTTTGATGGTAACAGATGTTCAACCTGTGGTGGAGGTTAGCTGGTTCTAGCAGGTCCTGACTGACTTCTATAGGACTGTTATCACATGTGAGTACTGACAGCGGCGATAGAAAGCACATGAACGTCTCAATCATCTCGTCCAAACCTCTCTCTCCCTTGCACTCTGTATTTCTCTGTCCTTTTCCTCTGCCTTCACTCTCTCTCTGCGCTGCCACTCGTCCTCTCTCTCTCTCTGGGCAGAGAGCGCATCAGCCCAGGCCTGGACCTGGCCGGACGTGCAGTGGAAGCCCCTCTGCAGCTGCTGCAGCTGCCCCAGCAGCTGCCTGCTCTGCTCGGGGACCAGGTCCTGAGCCCGCTCCGAGATGAACACCTGAATGTCCAAGGCCACGCTGTGGACCTCAGCGGAGCGTCCCATCAGACAGGACTGCAGCTCCTGGAAGACAGCAGAGTGGGACGTGAGTGGAGAAGATAAACAAAGCTTCTTTGATTGGAGACAATCTCCAGATCCAAACCTGCCTGGCACTGATGCAGCTGCTGTGTCAGCTGGTCTTGGTTCCCATCTTTCTCTGACTTCTCCATTCTTTCCATCCTTGCCATTCCTCCATTCATCTGAGCCTCTGTGTCCATCAACCAGGAGAGCAGGTTGTCCACTCGTCCTCCCAGGGACTTCTGCTCAGCCGTTACTGCCTCCTGAGAGACGGATTGCTTGATCAGCGTCAACACCTTAACACATCTCCACAGAGGCGATAAGCCACCTTCTGATGCTACTAGGACGGTTTCTGAGGGCTCCATCCCATCAGTACTGACCGAGTGTTACAGTCTTACCTTGTATGAATCTCTGTGGTCTCGCAGGCTTTGCAGAATGCTGTCAGAGAGCGCTCTGGCAGCCTCATACCCTCGGGACAGGCTACGTTCGTCCTTCTGCAGGGCCGAGAGGAGCTGTGAAGGAACATCTTCGGAGTGGAGCGTCAACAGCTTCTCAGCCGCCTCCACTTCCTTCTTAATCTCAGGTTCCAAGTCGCGCAGCTCGAGGTCCAGAGTCTGACGGACAGATTAGGAAACAAAGGTTTTCTTTAACCGTTCACAGACTAATCCTTTAATCAGCTTGTCTCATGGCTGCTTATTGAATGAACGAGTGAAACTGGTGAGTGAAGATTGATTAACGTGGATTAATATGCTGATTGTCTCACCTCAGTCTGAGTGATGATGTCATCCAAGGCAACGAGGCTGCGGCCAACCGACTGCTGCTGCTGGTGTTTGAGTCGGACCTCCACATGCCTGACGGTGGAGACCAGGGCGAGCAGCTGCTGGTCCTGGTCCAAGCACTCCTGGCGCACTAATGACGACTGCAAAGGAAACAAACAATCAGACGTGAAGGAGACCAGATCTACTTGGACGTGCAAGGAGACGTGTTTGTTCTTCTTCTTCTCACCTTGCCAGGTGTTCTTCCCACTTTGTTTGACACGATTGCTCCGATCTCTCGGGCATCCTCGTCTTCCTCTCGCCAACCCTCGGTGGCGGTGTCAGACTCAGGTGCTCCAGCTGATTCAGTCTCTGTTGAAGCTTCTTCTGAACACGGCGACTTCAGATGATGCTGTTGGTCTTTTAAAGGTTTCGTCCGGAGAAGATGGGTCATTTGATCTTCATCTGGGCGCTGCTTCCCGTTAGCGTCCCCGGCTGATGTTCCTGATGTTCCTGATGGTGCTGCAGCAGCTGCAGGTGGAGCGATACTCATCTCTGAAGGAGGTTCTCCTGTCACCAGCTCATCATGGAGAGAACCAGGTTCCTCTGATTGACTTAGATCAGATGGAGTGTGTTGACAGATCTCTGCTCCATCAGCATTTATTGAGGGTTTCTTATCCTCTTCACCAACAGGAGGACCGATGTCTTCACCCCCGATGGGACGTCTGCTCATCGGCTGATCTTTGTCTGTTACCTTTAATCTCTTGGACTTCTTTTTCTTGCCTCGTTTACTTTGCTGGGTTTCCGCAGGCTGGACCGAGGGAGGCGTCCCAACATCTTCATGGACATCTTCCCTACTCACACGGCTCTCATTGGACGAAGCCTCCATCAGGACCGTTTCTCTGTCCATCCCGATAGAAACACTCGTATCTTCTGTGACAGATGTCCCCTCCTCACCCTCACCAGCCTCCCCTCCATCCACCACAGCTGGTAGAGTTTGGACCTTCACGATGACGGCCTGGCTCTCCTTCCTCCCCACCTCCTCCTGCAGCTCCTCAGCAGCCTGCCTGTCGCTCACGGCCGGTCCAAACACCTTTTTAAGGATGCTCTCTTTGGCTTTCAGGATCAAGGCTGCTTTCTTGTCATCGGCCAGAGTCGATTTCTGAGGCTTGTCCTGCTCCCTCCTCTCTACATCCTCTCTGCTTCCTGAGTGGTGAGAGACTGACTCACCTTCTTCACCTTCATCTCTACTCGTCTCCATCTTCTTCTCCATCTTACAGCCGCTCTCTGCATCACGTTCCGGTTCTTCTTTAATCTGATTATTTTCCTCATCAGCCTCACTGTCGGGTCCTTTGGAAGCCGCCTGTCCCTGAATCTGGGATATCTTGTCTTTTAAAACATCCTCTGCTGCACATGGACCAGCAGCTTCTGGCTCCCCTTCAGTCTTTGCATCCAGTTGACCAACGTCTGAAGGAGGTCTGATCTCTGAGGGCCGTCCTTCACTCTCTGCCTCTGTACTCCTTCCCTTCTTCTTACCCTTCCTCTTCTTCTTGCTTTTACTCTCTGTCTCTTTGGACGGAGAAGTCGATGACTGGTCTGACTGCTTAACGTCGGCACCGGCGTCGATCTCACGAGCTCCACCCTCGTCATCCTCCCTCTGTGATACATCACTCGTTCTACATTCCTCTTCGTTCACCTCTGACTGTTCCACGATGTGTTTATTCTCTCCGTCACCTCCCATCACTGCTGTCAGTGGTTCTTTGGATTCAGCTTCATGTGCTGATGTTGTGCTCCCATCACTGGACCTACAGTCCGGTGCTTCATCTCCAACACCTCTGACCTGTGCCTGAACGGATCCTCCGGGTCGGCTCCCTGTTCTACCGTCGTCCGTCTCCCCGTCACCTCTCTGGGCTCCATCGGGGATCTGCTGGGTAACCAGCTCTGACCTCCTGCTGTCTTTCTGTGGCTTCACCTCCTCGATGGCGTCCTGAATTCTTTTCTCAACATTAACAGCAAACTGACACAAGAGGTTGATGGATTGGTCCGGCTCTCCTTCCTCCACATCCTCACCTCCTCCTGGGATGATGTCATCAGACAGTGATTGATCTCCAGTATTTCCCTGTGTAAGTATCACATGGTTCTCTGAGGGTGGAGACCCTGATGACCCCTCAGTGTTCCCGTATTGACTCTCAGGGGTTGACATTGACAACACAGTAGAGGGTGAGGAGCTATCACCTTCCATCTCCACTGAGATCAGCTTCTCCTGACTTCCCGGGGTCGAGTCACTGGTTATCAATCCTACTGCACTGACGTCCTTCAGACCAGAGGCGGGGTCTACTGCGCCTCCTTCCTCCTTCTGGTTGGTGGCTATCAACCGGACCATGTCCTCTGCAATTAACCCTCTTCTGGAGGCTTCAGGCAGAGGGAGTCTTTCTCCGGTGGTGATGTCGATGATCCCTCCGCTGTCTGCCTGGCTTTGGAGCAGCCTCAACGCTGGAACCGGGTCAACCCGTTTGGAAGCTACCGCCTCGGGAAGGGTCAAGCTGCTTCTCGTTGGCTCACCCTGAACACCTCTGAATGGTTTCACCTCCAGAAAGCGCTGACCAGTTTCAACATCGATCTTACCCTGGTTCACCAGCTCTGAATAAGGCACAATGCATGCGGTTTGGGGGTCAAGAACTCCGTGAGTTACAGAGCGAGAAGACATGGCTTCACTCGCAATGTTCTCATCCAGAAGACCTCTAGAAACGGCCTCTGTTAGTGTCAGTTTACTTCTGGAGTGAGGGTCATACATAGCTCCTGTTGATGCCTGCAGGAGGACGGCCCCTGGGTGGGATGAAGGGCTGACCTTCCCTTGGTACACCCACTCTAGTTCCTCCAGCCCAGCAGCAATGGAGCGGTCCACTAGTCCTCTATCGACAGCATCAGGAACGGACAGCCTCAGTCCTGAAGCATGATGGATGATGCCACCCTCAGCCACCTGTCTTGCCAGCACTTGGTAGGCTTCTTCTGGTCTTATCAACCCCTTCTGAATTGCTTGCTCCAAAGGAACTGGAGTCTTGGTCTCCGGGTGAATCACACCGTCCATCTGCAGCTGTAAGGTAGACTTAGTGAGGGCTGCTGCTGGCTCTGGGTCTTTTCCTTTGTAGGCCTTCTCCAGTGCTACCAGTTCCTCTCTTTGATGGTCCTCTATCAATCCCAGGTTTGACGCTAAAGTAACCGAGACTTTCTTACCCCTACGCAGGTCAACGATTCCCCCAGAAGCCACCTGGGCCTCGAGGAGTCGAGCCGCGGTGTTGCTGTCGATCAAACCTGCCTGGGCTGCCTCCCTCACCCCGCAGATCTTCCCTTTCTCTACATCCACAACGCCTGCAAGGGTTTTATCTGACTTCAGGACACTCCACATCAGGTCCTCATCAAGTAAACCCTCCTGCATGACCTCCTCCATGCTAAGTGACTCTCCGTTTCTGGCGTCCAGGAAGCCTCCGAATAAACCTGCCTGAGCCATTAATCTGACCGCGGTGTGCCCGGGGAGGACACCCTGAGCTACGGCCTCATCAGGGAGCAGCTTCTCTCCTTCTTCTGTCATCACACCTCCCTGTTTGAGATCCAGAACCAACCTCGCTAATTCAGCTTCCTCTGCTTCCTTCTCCACTGCTGGTTCAAGGTCCTCCAGCTGATGTTCAGCCTGTTGACTGTCAGTTACCTTCTGTTTCCCAACTCTGGGTTCTTCCAGTACATTGATATCTTCGTCGATGAACAATGCTCTGACAGGTGTTCCATCCCCTGTTGGGGTTGGACCTCGTGTCTCCTGACAACCACCGTCCCTGGTTTTGGATGCAGCTGCAACCTCATCAGAGTCTTTTGTCAAGTCCTCGGAGGAACTTTCAAAAGTGGATATTTCTTCATTTCTATCTCTCATGCTTTCATCTTCCTCTTCATCTGGATGGGCTGTATCCCTCTCTACAATCACTGATGATTGGTCAGTGTCACCATCACACGTTCCTTCTGCTCCATCCCCGACTCCTAAATCCTCCCTTTGTGTCCCGACAGTTGAACTTTCTTCTTCATCCTCAGTTTGTCTGTCAGTTGCTCCTTCAGCCGTCAAACTACACTCTCTCACCACTTGCGACTCCCTCTGCTCGTCTTCATCCAAACTGTGGAGAGGATCAACTGGACGTCCGTCCACAGCAGCCAGTTCAGTAGCCAACTCCAGCAGCTCCGGTTCCAGCAGCACCAGTCGTTGCCCAGAGTGAACGTCCACATAGCTGTGGGTCATCAAGTGAAACAGCAGTTTGTCTTTTGCTTTCTCACCAGGATCCTTTGGTGGTGTAACATCCCACGCAGGGCCTGTGGGAGATGATGCAGGTGGTGGAGAGGATGGAGATGGGGAGGAGCTTGTAGAACCCCGACTGGAGCCGTTCAGAGATGGAGTCCCTGACTTGTTCATGCTGAGAAGAACATCAGGGATATGGATGTCTTTGAGAGAGCTAACAACACAAGGGTCAAGGGCCTCTTCAGCAGCCTCGTTTAAGGGCAGCAGCTGGAGAGTTTCTGGGTTGTACAGAGCTCCAATGACGTGCCGCTGCTTCAGGGTGTTCCTCGCAAGCTCACCTGAGATCACTCCTTGGTGAACAGCCTCCACGATGGGCAGGAGTTCTCCAGATTCAGGCCAGAGGATTCCTGTGAACGCCCAGAGAGACTCAAGAACCATCAGAGCTGAACGAGAGGAGAGGAGGTCCCTACGAACACTTTCCTCCAAGTCCAGACGTTCTCCACTGACGGGGTCTAGAATGCCTCCATTCTGCAGCTGTCGTGCAAACATGGCACAAGCTAGATCCTGGTCCATCAGCCCATGACGAACTGCCTCGTCAACAGTCAGTCGGTGACCCGACCTGGGGTCAGCGATACCCCCGGCAAAGAGCTGAGCTTCCAGAAGTCTCACAGTGACTTTACGATCTATCAGACCTTCTTGCACCGCACGGAAAATACCGACTTTTCTTCCCGAGCGGAGGCAGACGGTTCCTCCAGGCTGCTGTTTGACTGGGAGGAGGAGCAGACCCGAGTCATCGTCAAGGGCGCAGCGCTGCTGCAGCTCACCAAGGCTCAACGTTTCCGCCGTGTTTGGATCAATCAGCTCTCTCTGTTGGAACCTGGACTGCAGTTTGGTGAGAACTCTGGCCGGCAGCAGCTCCACGTCTGCTGCCTGCTCTGAACTCAGGATCGTCCCCGTCGAGTCTCTCAGACCTCCAGTGTTCATTTGGAGTTCTAGAATACGAAGTCCTACGTCCTCTCCGATGAGCCCGTTCTTCATGGCTGCAGCGACCGGCTGTCGTCCACCTGTAGACTCCTCCACCGACAGCAGGGCCCTCTCTAGGTCGGACAGATGTTGCCTGGTGTGGGCGTCGATCAGGCCTTGAACCAAACCTTGTTCCAGTGACAGGCTGAGGGAGGCGTCGGGCCGGAGGAGCCCCCCGGCGATGACGAGCTGAGCCTCCAGCAGCACGTGACAGGTGTCCTGGTCAATCAGACCCCGTTGGGCTGCTTGGAAAACTGGGAATGTTTCCACCGTTCCCAGGTCGATGACTCCAGCGATAGGAATCTGATTCTACAAGAGAAGAACACATCCCAGTTTACATCCCAGTTTACATTCCAGTTACATTATAGTGGATTGTTGGGAGAATCTGGTGCTACATACTCAAAATAATTCACTACGTGTAATAATGTACGTTTGGTTTTTGCTGTCATGCTACTTGTTTGTACATACGAGTAATTCATGTCTCTTTCATATTAAAAATATACAACAATACTCACCACAGCTGTTACAAAAGGACAACGAAGCATGCGAGAAGCTCATAAAAACGAAGGAAAGCAAAAAGCATGAAACTATTCAGAAGATAAGGAGGACAAGATATCTACCAGAGAGAGTTGAGAAGAAAACAACAACTTACAGGCATGGTGGTAGTAGAGAGAGCGAGCGCTACTTACCGTACGGGCCCGTCCCGGCTCGGCAGGGCGAGGCGAGGCAGGTGAGAAGCTGGTTGTTAGCATTCTGCATGCCCCCCCCCTCCGTTCTGACCCCTAACACTGCTGCTGACCTCACTTCAAACTCAAGTAGGCACAATGGACGGATTTCTACTTGTGACCCTTTAACCAGAGCCGACCCCCAGTGGGGACAGACCCCCGTATTATAGTGGATACCTTACGACTCCCACTGGTACCAACAGTAAACTGATCTCAGATCTGGAGTTACTATAACTGTCTGGCTTTGTTTCATTCTGATCCTCGACGTCCACAGTTCCACTGGCAGCTGTTAGTGATGGTGAAGCAAAGTGCTGGTTGAAAGTTTCACACATTAATAGAATGCATTAGAACAAACAACAACACACCTCAGCCACACACACACACACACACACACACACACTCTCTTGTGATCTGGACACAACATGCTCAAATGGTGTTTTCCCTTCACAGCTGCCCTCTGCTGCTCAGACACTTCAAACCCACAGCGACTCTACAGTAGTTTGATGCTTCGGGGAGTTTATAATCAATCTGTTAAACGTACGACATCATAGGACTCAAGAAGGAAGTGAAGCTGTCAAAACATCATCAGGGATCTTCGATGCAGCTTATTGGTTGAGGCAGGACAAACAAACAAACACATGTGTGATTGCATGTGGTCTATAACACATATAATATATAATATATATATAATATATATAATATATATAATATATTACTGTTATCTGTCCTGATAAACAGTGACTGTAATGTGTTGACCTGATGCATCAGTGACTCACTATGTAAAGAACATGAACATGAAACTACAGCGTGGCTGCACAGACGACAGACAGATGTGATGACGCATCACTTCTACATACACAAAGCAGCTCCACAGCGCTGACCTGACCTCTGACCTCTAGCATGACCACTGATGTATTAATCCTGCAGCGGTTCACAAGATGTAGTTTCACGACGACGATGATGATGATGATGATGACAAAATGAGAGTGAGGAAGAGTTAATGGCAGGACTGCCGGTTTGGTGACGATGGAACACTCCGTGCTACGGCCCAATCCAGACAGCGCCATCCAGTGGATGTACGGACAAACTGCAGCTTTTAGTTCCTCTAACTTCTCCTTGGATGTCAGAGGAGGAGGTGAAATATTAACGAGTGGGAAGTGTTCAGATGATCTGAAGGCACGTCTGAATCGGGTCTGTGAGGTTTGTTAGAACATGTTAATGTGTGAATCTTCAATACTGGTGATGTTGTAAATAAATGCACACTGTGAATACACAACATGCTGAGCAACACACACACACACACTGTTGCTGGTTGACACACACACGCTCAGCTTGTAGCGCATCAACACCTTCATTAGATTTCCTCAAACGCAGGTGAGCAGTTTAGATGGTGTTTTGATGGTCCCTCCAACCTATATACCTTTCTCTGCTCCTCTTGGGCCAGTTGCTGCTCCAGCTGCTGCAGCTGCTGGGTGGAGCTGTCACACAGCTGGCTGTAGGTGGAGGTCAGCTGGTCCAGCTGGGCCTCCACATGACCACGCTCCTCTGGAGACAACCTGGATGGGACACGGGGAGGAAGGTCAGACCGGGTGGGGGAGAACACTGGACAGTCAACAACACACATGCGTGTGTGTGTGTGTGTGTGTGTGCGTGTGTGTGTGTGTGTGTGATGTTGACTCACTTGCTGGCCTGCTTGGACAGCAGGAAGGCCTGCGTGCTCCGGATGGCCTCGGCCACGTCGTCCTTCTTGGATGCCAGTTGTTCACTGAGTGCCTTCAGACAACGAAGATGCGTCATGCGACCACCGTTAACGTCATTTAAACAGCAACAATATGTACTTTATGAGGAGCAGCTTCACAGGGCCACATGTTGTACCTGCTGAGCAGGAAGTGAAGCCTGGGCGTTGGGCCCGGCGCTGCGTCCCTGGAGACCTTTGACCCAGCCCAGCAGGTCGGACACCTGCCCCACCCGGGCCTGCTTCTCTTCCTCCACCTCTTTCTGCACGGATGAAAACAGTTTAGAAGCTCAACTATTTACCAGATTTATAGCCAACAATTCTAACGTACACAACAATTCTTTTATTCTCACTAATGACATGCTGACATGAGATTTACAGTGAAGAGGAGGAGGTCTCACCTCTTCTTCTTCTAGTCTCCTCAGTGCATCGCTGATGTACTTCACATGTTGGGTGGTCAGGGTGACTAAAGCTGTGTAGCGTGTGCGCAAGTCCATAAACTGGAGAGACGAACCAGAACCAGTTACTGCCTGACTGCACAGCTTCATCAAACACGTGTGTGTGTACTCACCTCCTGCGTGATGGCGTCAGAGGAAGAGTGCATCCTCCTCCTCTTCATGGGGGACTTTTGCGTAGACTCCACGAACGCTCTGTAGGTCATCAGCTGTAGTTCATAGTCCTGCAGGATTCAGCAAGTAAATGTTAGCGATGCAACTCCCGGATAACAAACGGACCCAGAAACCGACACACGGACCTTCACCGAGGTGCAGAACTGTTTGGAGTGAGTCTGGCACTCGTCCAGTTTGGTCTGGTTCTGTTCGATCTCAACCACCAGAGCCTGAAGAATCCAGAAACAATAAATATCAGATGAGAAGGTTCCGTTCATGCTTTCATCCACCCCAGTTCTAACCCTCAGCAGGGTTCCTCACCGTCTGCTGGGCCAGCTGGTCCGACAGCGCTTTGCTGTCCGTTTGTCCCGGTTGGTCACTCTCTTGTCGCTGTGTTGTATCTTCGATCCACTGGATCAGAGCAGAGTGACCGTCTCTGTACTGCTGCAGCACCGAACCCAGAGACTCCAGATCCGTCCGTCTGGGGGGGACAGGAGAAGACGTTCAGAGCATCCACAGACGGTGCAGGTGGAGTCCAGAGAGGACAATGACTTCCTGTCTAGCTCACCGTGTCTCCATCTGCCTGCTGATTCCTCTCCACCTCTCTGCCATCTGATTGGCTCTCTCCTGGTAGCGATCCAGTTCTGGGCTGCGGTCCGGGTGGAGCTTGCCGAGTTGTGAACCCGCCTCTTTGGCCCGGCCGACCTCCGACTGCAGAGACTGGAAGACGCCGTCCTGCTCTGCAAGCTCAGCCTGCCACTTCTGGAGAGGGATGAAAGGAGGAAGAGTGAGAGTAAAGATGAAGGTTCTGCAATGTGATGTTTTTCTCTTTGAACTGCGATGACCATCTGATTGTCGATGTGTCCGTTACCCCGAGTTGATCTCTGACGGTTTGAATGGCCGTTGTGTCAGCAGGAACGATGTCTTCTTCACTCAGTCTGCTCTCGTACTTCCTGACCCGGCTCTCTGCTTCCTCCAGGCTTCGCATCAGGACTTCTACTGTTCTTAACCTGGTGTGGTTGAAGGTGAGGAGAGGTTAGTCAAACATCTGAAGGTGACGCTCTCAGGCTCATGTTGGAGAAGAAAGACGCCCCACTAACTTCTCCAGGAAGACACATGAGAGGTTGTGCAATGTGTCCATCTTCTCCACAGCCCGACTGAGTTCAGATCGGAGGGCAGGAACGCTGGAGGACGACGGCTTCTCCTCGAAGAAACCGACACAACGGCGTGACACGTCTCCCAAAGCGGAGCGCAGGGCGTTCAGCTCCGACTGCAGCTTCTGTAGGAGGAGTTGAAGCATGTTTCAACTGACACACGTCCAGGAACTGGATTCACTCGTCCGTCTGACTCTGAGCTGGATACAGGGTGTTACTGCCTACAACCAGCAGGGGGACCCAAACTGACCTCTTGCTCTGCAATCTGGACAGAGTTGCTGCCAGCGCCGTCGGCGGACCGCCGGCTGGGTGCCGGAGTCTGAATCCCACTCAGCAGTCTCTGCTCGGTGTCCTTCAGTCGCAGGGTGATGTTGTGCAGCTCCGTCAGGTACAAGCGAGAGACTGACTCGTCCTTCTCCACTGGAGAGAGAGAGAGAGAGAAGTGAATACAAGCTGGCACCTCATCAGCATTAGATGGTCCGTGTTCCCACATGGCTGCTGAAGTCTCACCGGTCTCCATGTTGACCAGCAGGTCCCGGCACTGCTGCTGGGCCTGCTGGACCTCAGACTCCAGCTCCCGTCTTTCACCCGCCGTGAACAGAGAGCTCTCTCTGCTGTCGGACAGGAAGTCGGCCAGCTGAGACTCCAGGTGGTCCAGGACCTGCTGGCGCTCTGACGGAGACTGACAGCGAACCTGGAGACACAGAGGACGAAGATCAGAACAGGACAGACCGGGACAGAACAGAGAAGAACCGACAGCCGCTGCTGGAGTCTCACCGTGTCCAGGGTCCATTCAGAGACAGTCCTGATGTCCTTGAGAAGGTAGTGCCAGGACACCACGCTCTTCATGTTCACATGGAGCTGATGCCACAGAGACATGACCTTCTGGTACAGCTGCTCTGTCCTACACACACATGGTGAGATGTGGGTGTTAGCTCCAGTCATTCCTCCACACATGTTCCTGGTGATGTTTCCAGTCTCACCTGCTGGCCGTGTCCATGGCCTCCTGGTTGGGAGGTGGGATGGTGAAACACACCGACGGGACCATGGCCTCGTTCCCTGTGGGGCTGATCACCTTCCACTTGGTCCTCTGAGCGTTGTCCTCCAGCACACACTCCTCACCCCGGGTTATAGTGATCTGGGAGAGGCAGGATGGACGGAAGGTTGATGGATCGGAGGGAGGACGAAGGATGGGGGACGAGGGAGGACGGATGGGGGACACGAGAGCAGCAGACAGGAGGAGAGGACCAAGAGAAATTAGTGGAGGTGAAGACAGAGAAACAAAGATTGATGGACATCAGGGTGAAGTTAGTGTGAACATGAACAGATGAAATGATGGTGAACAGCAGCCAGAGACGAACGGAGGAGGATAGAAAGAGGGGAGAGGGGGAATGTAAGAAAAACTGCAGACAGTTATGGACTTCATGAGGTGAGCAGCAGCTCTAAATCCAGCCTGCTTCGCATCTCAAAAACAAAAAGCGGTTATTGTGAAAGCAGCAGCTGGTTGGTTCCAAACCCGGTGAGTTCATCATCAATCTGACCGGTGATTGAAACACGAAGAGTCTGAGATTACAGGCTGGCTACGGGGTGTTAGCAAAGCAACAGAAGCTGGAAGGACTCCGTCTCTACACCTCTACGTCTCTACGTCTCTACGTCTCTACGTCTCTACGTCTCTACGTCTCTACGTCGCTACACCCCTTCTGCCGCCCACCACCCTCTCTCACTCCGTCCCTGCACACACACACACACACACACATTGAAACATCAAGTGTTGCAATGTTGCTGTCCATGTTCATTGATGGTAATTATATGACATGTAGGTTTTATTCTACTGGCTGACGGGTGAACCTGCTCTGATCCACTGATCCCAGCCTAACATCAAAGACCATCAGTTCATCCTACATGTGAGATGTGCTGTAGTTTATTAATAGATTTGTTACTATTATTAGTGTTAATATGTCGACACAATATGGGCACAAAAAGATAAAGTATTTTTACGTCACCTTCCAAACCATATTTGATCAGCTGTCTGTTTATCTGTGAACCGACAGCCTCTGTAACGGGCATCGTCCTCCTATCATACAACCTGCCCCCCCCAGGTGGACGCCTGAAATCAGCTGGTATGAGCGAGGCGACCACAGTGTAGCGTGTGCAGTGTAAGAGGTGAGAGAGGGAAAATATAGGCAGCTCTACCTGGACGTTTGTCTTGCCAGCCCAGCCGACAGACGAGAGGAAGGAGAGAGGATGAGGGGGAGCAGAGGGAGTGAGAGGGGGAGGTGAAGGAGGTACACGAGGGGTGTGGAGAGAGAGGAAGGAGAAGACACAGGAAAGTGAAGGAGAGAAAGATTACTTGTGGTACGGTGAAAGTTTGTCCAGACGTTTGGTTGAATATCTGCAAACAGTTTTATGTTTCAGCTCACTGGTGGCTTTTTACTGAGATCACCTTCCTCCTTCGCCTGGATACACCTCACACACACCTCACACACCTCACTGAGCAGCTGGACTAGGAATAGCAGCATTAGAGGAGCTGCATGTCCA
>CAAKHC010015586.1:0-11603 GCA_901007825.1 Macroramphosus scolopax | reverse complement strand
CTGCTATAGCTGCCGTGTTTCTGGTTCAGCGGCACCGTCATGGACAGGTGGCAGGTGTGTGTTTATGGCTTTTAAGCAGGCAGCTTGTCCACCAGTGTGTCATCTTCAAATCACAGCTGGAGACGATAAATACCCGCGACTTCTTTCCGAGTCATTTGATCCGGAAATGAACGCAAATCGTCGCTGAAGACAAAAGGCAGATGTTAACAGGTGCGGTACTTCGTCAAGCTTCCTCCCGCTGCCCCGGCGGACGCCAGCATCCCCTCCAGCGGTGCGTTTCTGTCGAGCTTCACTTCATCCGATTTGATTCGATGCAATGAAATCAATACGCTGGTCCGCAGAAGGCAGCGGCAGCCTGCCTCGCTGCCATGAGACGTAGGTACATACTCACACATTTGTAGTGACTCACACAGACAGTGGCCCCAGTGTTGGAGCGCTGCATTCATTCACGCAGACACATGCGCGCACACAGTGGAGCGTTTATGCTGCGGGGGCTGCTGCTGAGGGAAGGTGCTCCGAGGGCCGAACACTGGCTCAGTGTGCTCGGCCAGGTAAGCCTCATCAACCGCTCCGCACGCCAACAACAAACACTAAATAGAGCTCCTGTTTGGGTCCAGCTGCCCTCAGCAGGAAGGGCGGCGGCTAAAATATTTCTGATCAGACGTATACTATTATAAGTGGCTCCCATGAATATGCAGATATTGTGTGTGTGTGTGTTTTTACAGTAATTCATATGTAGGGGGGGTTGATGAGCGACGGCCGCCTGCTTCACAGACAGTCGTTCATTCAGTTCACACCCAGTGTGACCACAGTGTCTCACTGTAGTTCTGCCCAAGCAGCTGCGGGTGTAATTGACCTGCTCAAGGGCGTTATAAGTCATCAATATTGACAGAAGGAAAAGTCGTACTCATTCGCTCTCTCTGTCCAGATTATTTATAGCTGAGAAGGTCTTCAGTCGTGGTGGTATGTGTTGAGCCCTTGTCCCGGGCCCTCCACCGGCAGGAGGCTGATAGCAGGATTTATTTTTGTTCTTATGAGGTTGAATCTGTCCATAAGTCCGTTGTGATAATCGAGTGTATAAAAGATGACATATACTGGCCAGCAGGGGGCGACTACGCTGGTTGCAGAAGATGTCCAACAGTATAAGAAGTCTGATTTACTAATTACGGCAGTAAATATTCTTCTAATGAGAGTTCAGTCTAAAAGTCTCCTTCACTGCAGCATGTTATCTTTTAAATCAATTATAGTCCAATAAAAGAGACGATAAAGCAGGTTTCGCTTCAGGGCCGGATTATCTTCTGATTGGGTCATTCAAGTCTGGTTCCAAGAGGCTTTTCCACTGGGAGCATGAAGGTAAAGCTTTGAAAGAAACACAAGGAGCACTATGACCCTGGAGCCGAGTCCACGGAATCAAACGGTAGTCCTACAAATCACTTGAACATCAAATCTCAATTTTTCGGAACCAAAAATATGTTTCATATCAGCAGTGATGACGTCTGGTCAGCGCCAGGAAGTTCAGTCCAGTAATCACTGAGACCGTTGTTCGAATCCCATCGAGTCCTCACTTTTGTGCCTTCACTAGAGAATTAAATGTGTTTAGCTTGTGTCCGTCTTTGCAGTGAAGATGATTGTGCAGGAAATAATATCTGAGGCACGAATGTGCGACAGCCTTCGACAACAGCTGTCGACCAAATACATAGAACAGCAGCCGTCGGCTGAGACCCGCTGACGTCTGCATCTGCATCTGTTTTACATTCGGCGTTCTGAGGGGGAAATTAGCATTTTGATCTGCCGCCCGCCACCTCTGCGAAAACAGTTTGTTCTCAACTTTCTGCTGAAAACGAGATAATCAACAAGTTAAAAGAGCTCGACGTCGTGCAGAACGGTCTTAAACGATTCAAGATATTCTCAGCAGCCGCGGTCAGCTTCCACGTGGCCTTCTGGATGAGGCGCGGTGAGCTGCACGATGGGCGAGGAAGTCACGCTGCTCCTCCTGCAGTTTCACCAAACGACCATCTAAAACGTTCTTCAGCGTCCATTCATACGTTTATGTAAGTACACCGCGAGCAGCATCTCTTTTATTTCCTGCACAGCCAGCAGCTGCTCGTCGGGCTCCCGCGGCTCCAGATATCAGCTATCAGAGTAATTACGATCTGCAGGAGGTGGTGCCAAACCCTCCTCCAGACCTCCAACCCCCACCTCCCATCTCTCATTGATCGGTCGGGAGAGACATCTAATCCATGCTGATCACAGTCGCCTCCGCCCACCGTCTGCAGCGCTGCATCTGAGGCACACACTCTCGTCTGTTATTGAACCGGGCAGCCTGTGAGGAGCGGAGGCTTCATATCGATGGGCGTGGCAGAGGTCAGCCCTGCCAGCTTTGGTGCTGCTGTATTTGGACCTGTGATGCCGGTATTGACGTAGCGGAGGACTCAGAGTTGCTTACATCATTCAGCTGCTGTTTTCATGTCTGTGCTCCACTATGTGTGTGTGGGCTTCAGGGCCTCTTATCATCTGCAACACACTGGTGGGCTGAGAGAGGAAGCGAGGCCACCTCTCCACTCCTCAAGATCCCAGATTAACTCCCCTTCTTCCAGTTTAAAGTCCCTCTCACAGCGCAGATCCAGCTGGAGACGCCTGTAAAAGACGGTTTCATATCGTGATATTTAAGTGTTTCTTTACCGGAAAGAAGATGCAGCCTCCAGCTCAGTTAATAGCGATGGTCAACTGGTCCAGCATCCGACCCTCTGCTGAGCATCCTGACAGAAAACACACGTGTTCCTACCAGGAACTTCCAGCTCCTTGTCGATCTCCCTCCAGCCAGCTGCCACCTGATGAGGGTTTTTGTGTTGAGATGAGGAGGTGACGTTGAGGCACTTTGAGCAGTGTTTCCTTGTGCATCTTTAGCAGTCACATGTAACTTTCTCCTTGTGTTTGCTCGTCGGAGCCGGACCCACCAAGCAGCTTCTCCTCCTGCTGCATTAGCTCGACTCCATCTCGCCCCGGCCCAGTTCCAACCATCGCAGGCTCATACCGGCCCGACAGACCCTGTAATTGAACCATATATTTTTCCTCTCCCCTCAGTAAAGAGAAGAAGAAGGGCCATCTTTCAGCGCCCCGCACGCTCCCGGGAGTATTACCGCTGACGACGGCGGGTCTGCCGGGGTTTGTTTAACAATGGTAATGACACCGCTGTCGGAGAGAGGGCACAGCGGAAGATGAAGGGCTCGGAGGAAGTGCCTGCTCGCTGGAAGAGCCGCACATAAACAACACGGTTTGTTAAGCCAAACCTCCGGGAGGGAGAGGAAAGTAGAGATATGGACTCCAGAAACAAGTCTTGTGTTAGAAAATGCCTTCAGATAAACCACGTCTGTGTGCTGACACTGATGACGGACCTGGTTCGGACACTGGACTGATACTTCTTAGTATGTTGTGGATGTTCCTCCTGATTTTAAACATTAACAATATTAAGACGTTTCTTCTTCTCGCTAGCAGACACGGACGGAAAAGTTCAGATGTCCCTAAAGGGGAACTTTCAGTCTTCCTCCTCTCAGCGGAGTGACCGGCGGCTGCAGGAGCTTCGGCCCGCTGATGCGTCTCTGCTCCAACACCAGGCAGTTTAGATTCTTGTCTTGTTTTCTTCTCTCGAGCCAAATTGAACCACAAAAGTCTGCAGGAAATCGATAGCCGGATCGCTGAGAGAGAGAGAGAGAGAGAGAGAGAGAACACACTCGGAGCCTCGGGCTCTGCTAATGTTTCCTGATGGCAAAGCAAACACGGAGGGAACACGGGGACAAGAGGATCCGACGGCTTGCCGAGCGGCGTGCACGTCTTACGACACCTGCTAATTCATTAGGTGCACCTTTAAATCCTGACACTTCCTGAATCGCATAGCGACGCTTTTTTTTATTGACCCAGTTGTGCGGTTGCGGACACACAAGCTACGTTTTCCTAAAGCGTTTCTGAAGTGGAGCAAAGAGCCGATGACCTTTCGGTTGCAGACCGAGGCTCGGTGAGATGATGCAAGGAGAGGAGGAGAAGCTCTTCCTCATGACGTCACTCATGATGCTGCAGGAGACACTAGGGAGCTGAGCTGATGATGAAGGTGAAGGATGATGAGCAGGAGGAATGTCTCCCTCCGGAAAGACGTCAGACATTAAGAACCCACGTTCAGGTGATTCACGTGTATCATTGACGATCATAATTATTTCTTATTCGTCCCAAAGTTAACAGCAGCCGAACACGAGGTTCAGTGAATTTGTTTAAATGAATTTGTGTCGTGGGTGCGAGGGACTCGTTCCGAACACTGTGCTCAGTCATCGCCGGCCGGCCCACTTCACAGCCCGTATCAAGGTGCTCCTCCTTGACCAAACTTTTTTTTCCCGGTGGCACGTGAACACACAGGACGTCGAAACCTCGAGAGCCTCGCGCTGACGGCTTCTCGCGGTGACGCGGTGGACACAGAGAGCCGCCCTGTTCTGGGACGCGGAGGCACACTGGGGCCTTCAGACGGATGACACACACTGGGGCTCTGTACTTTACTTCCTCCTCCACCTCCCTCTGGCACCGCCGTTTCTCTGCTCCATCCCATTTCCTTCGGTCCACACATGTGCCTTTGATACGCCGAGTGCAGAGTCCGATCTGGACGGCTGCTACAGCGCCCGCTTGTTTGACCGTCTGCTCTGTGATCTCCTGAGCCGGTTAGCTCCAGATGAGTTGATCCTCGGCACCAGCGAGCCGAAGTCTGTCTCGTACAGACAGAGAAGTGAGAGGAGGTCTGTCTTTCCAACTCTAATGGGTCCTGAGGGCACTTCTCACCTCTCATGTAAGCCTTTGCTTTCCTACATGCCAAAAGAGGTGTTACATAAATTACAGAATCTCCTCGATGGCCACTTTGCGTATGCTAAAAGCTTTCTCCCAGGTCGGTGTTTATGTTAATGACTTTAGTCAGGGTGTTCAAGTGCCTGAATGATGAGCAGCTCGCCTAGAAACCAAGGAGTGCCTCTGACCTTGGCCCACTTCAGGGAGGCGCTCTGGTTTCTGACTAATAGACTGTGCCCTATTCTTTCTCCCACAACATGCACTCAAAATAGCTCTGGCATGCCCCATTAAGCAGCATTTTAATTGTTAACAAGGCATACTATGTCCTTGGCACACATTAAATACTTAATTAAAATGTCAATCCCAATTAAAGGCATTTCAAGGAGACAATATTTAACTGGGAACACGAACGCTGCCTGAAACTCAGATGACTTTATCAGCTTCAACGGCGTTTGAGTGCTAAGTTAAATATTAGCATTTGGGTGCTGACCTGATGATTGACAGATCGACCCAGTGTGGCCTGTCGTGATGTGGATTGATGAAGAAGAACAGAGCTTTGGGAGGCCTTAGCTTGGACTGAGACCTTCGGTGGGACGTTGTTTCCCGTCTCCTTCCTTATCCAGTGAGTAAGAAGCCTGTGATGGATGTTTGCCTCCCAGTGTGTTCAGTTCCTGACCGGCGGCCTTCAGGCCTTCAACCCTCCACCCTCCCTGCTGTGCTTGGACACAAACCCCGTTTCCCCTGGAGAGCAATAATGCTCATATTAGATCCTGCAGAGTGGAGCCGGCCCAGCGGCCTGGCACGCACACACACACAATGAATCCATTCCCAGCACTGCATTACCAGATGGGCAGCGGACGGGGATGCTCCCAGGTCCAAATCACCTCCTGCAGCTGGGTGATAGAGTCGTCCAGCAGGGAGACGGGGCTGGCATCAAAGCACTTCCATTAGCTGCCATGTAGGTCTTTTAATTTTGGGTCGTCACCACAGTCGTCTCTTTCTTCCACAGCGTGTTGCTCCGTTGTATTTGGTGCTGCACCATCTGATAATGAGTGCTGCATCGGTGGCCGCCTGCCTAATGACTTAGATAGGTAGAGGTGCTCATGTTGGCAGGCCAGCGCGGTGTTGTCATGGGGATGATGTGTGGGCCTCTCTTCCTCTGCTGCAGAGAACCGGTGAGCGGGTGCTTCATGTCTGCCCACCACCGAAAGGCTCACACACACATGCTTGCACACACGAGTACACATGTAGAAGCACCAGCATGGGACTGTACAACCTGGATGAATCAGTAGCATCTCTGCAAGTGGAGGAGGAGGAGGAGGAGGAGGTTGTCTAGGTTGATCTAGTCACATACCGCAGGCAGCAGTGAATCACAGTGTTACCTTAGTTTTAATCAACACACTTAGGCTACAAATGAGTCACTTATGGAAACAAGCATCATTTGCATCGCCGGCTGTTTGCCATTTTAATGCTAATGTGTTCTCCGCTGCCCGCCGGCCCACGCGAACACACTTCATCATTCAGCCTCTCTTTTAATAGCCTCTCTCTTTCTTTACGTCCATCTCTCGCTCCGCCGACCCCCTCCGCTCCTCCCACAGCCCCCGTTTCTGCCCGCTTCCGCGTCTACGATCAGGAGGAGAAATGAGGTGAGGTGCCGATGCAAACATCTCGGACGCCGTGCTGCTTCCTGACTCATCGCACCGAGAGAGACGGAGACAATGACTGAGTGCAGAAGGGACGGAGGAGGAGGTGGATGGACGGAGGGATGAGACAAACTGAGCTCCTTCTCATCCCAGATCATCAAAAAACGATGTTTTCGTCATGTCGAACAAGGCGCCCTGGACGGGCAAAGACCTTCACTTCACCTCAACCACATACAATATGTAATATAAATCAAACGCTAACATTGCCGACTCCCTGCAAGACTTGTTATAAGACACAAGCGGAGTCTGGAAGTTATTTGAGGGATGAGAACGTGTTGAAACTGTCAACGACTGGACATAATTAGACAGATTGGGAGAAGGATGCTTCCTGGTGAGTTGGTTATCATGCAGAAAGAATTCTTGGGTAAAAGCACAGCAAAGATGAATCCGTCTGCATTATTTATCTCTTTTACTCTCCATTCTTCTGTTCGTGGGGAAGCTGTTCAGCCGGCAGTGCCAGTTCAGCAGTCCTGGAGGGGGGGTCGTCCATCTCCAGCTCAGCAATGCTATCCTGTTGCTAATGCAGTTTGCTTTCGATTAGCAGCTGCCTGACAGTTGGATTGCTCCTCGACCAAATTGAGGCGTCTGAAAATGTCTTTCTGTTTCTTTGCCAGGTGCTTTTAGAGAGTGTGAGAGTTGGAGAAGAACGTAATGAGCGAGGCAAGAACAAAAGGGACGTAAACATGTATTTAATGCCTCAAAAAGGACAAAGCTGGGCAGCCTACGCAAACTCGCTGAAGTGCCGTCAGCCACAGCTCCTACGACCGAGCAGTAGGTGGACGCCGCACACGTGTGAGTGTCGGGAGCTGTTACTGCCGCAGGACTCAGCCAGGATGGGGAAACTTCTACAATCCTCTCAGGGATGTTATTATCCATACTCCTTATCTACAGGATTATAGACCCGAGGGAGGTACTGCAGGGTCAGTCACAGCAACGTCCTGCATGTGTAACTGGTAAAAGATTTAATTTGCTTCACGAGTGCAGTCAGACCGAACCGCGGTGACGAGGCTGCAGCGACTTCCTGGACACATCAATCAAGTTATAGGCAAGAATTATGAGCAAAGGATTATTTTGAGAACTGAGGCCGAAGTGATTATTAAACAAACGTTTTTATTACGTTTTGCAGGACGAGTTCAGTCCTGACGCAGATTCTAACAGGAGGAACTCGTCTCTGTTTTCACATTCTTAATAATAAATACAGAGTTTTATTTCTGAGTCCTTAAATATCTGTTATCATCAACAACAGAAGAATATAGAAAAGGTCGCAAAAGTTATGACGTTTTTTTGTTCCGTCAATAAGAAGACATTCCCCCCCTCCCATGTGAAGACATTTGTCCCAGCTGGGGGGGGGGGGCCGTCCCCCGAGGCGTGACCAGGCCTCCAGCAGTTTGCTGTGATGCTGTGGGGAGCCCAGTGGAAACCTAATGGGTGTAATGATTATCTCCGTGGCCAGCAGAGCCACTTACCCTGCTGGACTCCGAGTCTCGTGCCGTTCACGCTGTTTGACAAGCTGCATATGAGAGAGAGCGTCATTTTTCTTTTGTCGTTACAGGGAAATAAGTCATCCAGAAAATAGCTGAGGAAAAGGAAAACACTTTTCTTTTGTGCCTTCTGTGCCCTCAACTTCCCTGTGTATGTGTGTGTGCTTGTGTGTGTGTGTGTGTGTGTGTGTGTGTGTGTGTATTTTCTTTTGTGTGGTTACCCGTGCTGTGTCGACCACGATACGCTTTATCTCAAGCGTCAACTCCAGCTGTGTTGTGGCCCAGTCAAACATTTCCTGTGAATCTCTCTCTCTCTCTCTCTCTCTCTCTCTCTCTCTCTCTCTCTCTCGCTCTCTCGCTCTCTCGCTCATCGTGCTGTTACGAAGCTCATACATTATTTGGTCTGTGTTGCAGTGTGGCAGAGAATTCATGCAGTGGGTTTAGATAAAGGAGACGGGAATATCTCTTCCCATTCCTGGTGGTTTCTTCCGTCCTGTGATCTTGATGTGTGCAACAACATGACACTTATGTAACACATTCACACACTCATGAGTGACCACGTCAGCGTCATAAGGACGATTGTAAGTGACATGTTTACTTGAAGAGTTACTCAGTTACTCCAGAGAGGTGTGGCATCGGAGAAAAGGAGTCAATTTAGGTCATTTGTCAAGTGTCAGTGAAACTGAAACAGGATCAGAGTGGAGATGATTCAGTATTCATCATCTCTTTCATTTCATTTCTGTTAAACTGTTTTGGATCCTGTTGCCTCATCTCAACCCTTTCAGTATGAGGCCATCATTTGTAGCTGATTAGAACAAGCTAGAAGTTGTGACACTGTTTGACACTCCTGACCAATAGAGAGCAACTTATCACCAGAAAGTCAGGCTTCTCAAACCTCCTTAGCATGAGGTGGGAGGGTGAAACTCAAGTTACCAACCGAGTAAAGCAGAGGTTTTCCAACTATGATGCACGTTTCCACATATGGTTCCTACACTTGGTCTGATGTGATCCATGGCTTCCATGAATAGAGGCAAAGGTGCCAATAAACAAACATATGCAAAATAAATGCTGATCAACTTGCAACTCACAGGTATTTCACTTACCTGTAAGCATCCCTCAAAGCATTATGGGGATTGTAGTTCCAAAGCTGGGTGATGATTATCTCAAAGAGATATGTAAGACAAGGGATATAATCAATAATCATAGGTCTGAAAAGATACATCGATATTAGCTTTTTATGTTGCTCCATCAATATACAACAAATACAATATTCAGTAGTCCATTAAAATGAGCAGTAAAAAAAACCTAGGTTGTATAAGTTACCGTCTCTCTAAAACGGAGTCCTATCATACAGTTTTTCACATCTCGTTCCCGGAGCTGGACGTCAGTTGCTCCACTGATTGCTGGTAGAGTTTGCTGCAGGTGTCGTACTGTGCAGATTGTAAAGCCGATCGCGGCATTCTATTTCTGACTTTTAGCTGTAGTAAAAAAATTTAATTGAGATGAGTTGAATAGAATAAAATACATCAAACTCGCAATGTGGCAGCAATATCATGCTCTACTTAGGGGGGGGGGGGGGGGTGTATGACTGAACGTTAGGTAGAAGAGAATAATGTGCTGGAGATGAGCTGCCCTGCTGCACAAGAACGATGTTCCTGTATATGTTTGTCTGGGAACGGGAAGCTCTACTCTCCAGTCTAAGGTCCGATTTATTTTCATTACTCTATTATCCTGAATGTAGCTCTGATGCACTGTACATGTTGTTCTTTGTGTGTCTACAGTATCGAGCCTTAGAGTTGTTGCACATTTCTGTTTCGAAACATTTAGAATAATGTAACTTGATGTATGCAGAAACGCTGCCATGCACCACACACAGTACTGTTCACCATAGGGAATACCGCCCTGATTCTCTCTATTAAAATCCTCTTCAACTTAGAATAATTAGATGAGTTTTCTTGCCGTAACCTAGATAACATATGTCCTATGTAGGGGAGCCAAGGATGTATGCATCATGTGTTGCATGCTATAGCGCAGTGTATCACATGCATCGTGGCCTAAATCTTTGCTCTCCAGGGACAGCGGTGTAGCTAGCACTCATGTCAGCGTGCACACTTACATGCTCACACACACGCACGTGCAAAGACACTGTACATATATTAGGTGCTTTGATGGACTTAGGAGGTCCCTACACACAAATGTACAATTTTAAAAGGAACTACACACACATAGGAACATAACGGCACACGCAGACACAAGGACTCAGGTGTCTTTGTGTGCAATCACACTCACATGCATGCACACACACGTGTGCCAAGAAAACTAATGAAGATGAAGTATCTGATTAGGGACGACATGGAGGAGCGAGGAGCTCCATTTCTCGTGACACTATGGGGTCTGCTTGGACATACAGATATAATATTTAGCCCAATATAGGACACCGTTCATGAGAGAGAGAAAGAGAGTGATAGAAATGGGTAAATAGATGTAGCGATATGGATGGTAGAGCTCTGTTAAACATTCCTTTGAAGAACCGCTGGCCTAGATCGTGGAGGTGGGTGATGACTGCAGGTACAGCACATCCTGGCTGACTCCATACTGTCTTACATCTGGTGGGAAATCCATCAACACGCAATCTTTCTCAGAGTATTCAGTCCTTTCACTCTCTCTCTCTTCATTATACCTCTTTATTAGTATTATTAGCTTCCTCCACTTCTCTCTACTCTCCTGCCTGTGGAAAGCCAGTGCAAGGACAAATGCATTCTCCTTTTGCTTCCAAGTCTTTTGCTTTGCATCTACGTCTGTTTGCTAATTTCCTGGTGCCAAACAAATGTGTCAGCACTTGCGTAGAAGGAGAAGCTCAGCTCGGGCTGGGTTTGATTTTTGATTAGCATGGTTCAGACCACCTCACATCACAGATGCAGGGCAATTTCCATGGCTGCAGTTGGCAGAACAGAAAATACACAGTCATCTCAATAATGACATAACCTGTATTTATGCCCTGTTTCCTCCCTCCATTCATCTTTTACACCAACATCATTCAGCAGACGGACAAATTGTATGCATCAAAATGCGATGTTAATATAATTGAGGAATACTCTTATAATATTATTACCCACATGAGTGTAATTCCAGCCTCACAGAAATTCAAAGAAACTGCATCATGTTGCCCTCACACAGATGTTCCTTCTCCTCCCAAACATCACACCTGAAAGCTTTTACTCACATTTAAATTCATGCTGAGCTTTGACATCACAAACGTAGCTTTAATAATCAACATGTATTTTCCTGTCATGTGATGACAACACACCTCTTTGACATTTACAGTCACATCTTAAGATATTTGTTCGTTTTTTTCCAGAGGTCATCTATTGTAGTGGCTTTGTTGTTCTTGAGACAGTGTTCTTGGTTTCATTCATTTCCTTCTTATTTTTTTTCACAATAATTTACTTACTAACGTTTCAATTCCTGACACAAAAGTTACAAAGTCTTTCTGCTCACCGAAACGTCGGTTTTCAGTGTTTTCACTGGAGCTTTAAGATTTTACATCACATTTGTTGTTGCCTGCTGGCTCCTGACCAGTTGTGACGTCACAAATTCT
>CAAKHC010015585.1:1472-38113 GCA_901007825.1 Macroramphosus scolopax | reverse complement strand
AGGGTAGACGTGACTTGTTTTTAAAGAAACCTCCAGTTTCTCAGTTGTCTAATATAAAAGACAAAAGCTTGAAAACAGGAAGCAAAGCTCTCAGTTATTTACTTTAACGTCATATTTTCGGATAAAACCCAGTTCTGTACTTTGAAATGCTCCTCAACATCGCTGTTCCCTCATGAGTTACCCGTTTGGATGCTCAAAGAAGAAATAGCTCACACATGCACATAAGCGGCGGCTCAAAGACTCTATATTTGTGTTTCTTTATTTGCAATTCACAGCTGTCTCAGAAGGAGAGACCCACATGGAAGAAAGGAGTCATGAATGTAGGATTCTTCATGCCTTTATTAAATATGTTTTTTTATTGTCAGAGTTCTGCACAGACATTTAAAACAAAATGTATTATACATAACTGTCTACCAGGAACAGAGAGATGTTAATATGTTTAACTTTTTAAGGAGGAAAAAAGTCATGAAATCACTCCAAACACACTTCACATTCCTGTTGAGAGTACGAATCAATCTGAAGAACATTTGATCTCTACAATGACAATACGGGAGTCAGTACGTAACCAAATATCAGGTGAACAGTTCACCAACACTTATTCTCTGTGTTTGTCTCGTCCCCCTTTATCATCAGATGGCCATCACCTTCCGCAGTAACGGCGTTTCCATGACGATCTCGTCTCTCTCCGGGCAGATTGTGTGTTGGGGATTAGGGTTAACCATTTGCTGCAGGAGCAGAGGGTGCTGCTGGGAGATGAGGGTGGACTGGGGCTGGCGTAGAACAACAATCTGAGCACTGGGCACCTGGAGCAGAACTTTGCTCAGCTCTTCTTCTGTTGAGTTGACGACCGGTACACCGTTCACCTCCACAAGCCTTTAGAGACAATTGCACAGTAAATACTTAGACTGTGAGTCATTTCCTTTTATAAATCTGGAACAAAAAAAAAAGTTTTCTTTCATTCAAAACAACATGAAATGTGCTAAATACTGCTTAAACCTGATAACATCAAGTGTTTACTCTGCTGCGGGTGAATCAGGGACCTCTGAAATGCCTTTTTATCAAGCTACAAATAATATCAAAGACTTCACAAGTAACTGAGCATGAAATATTAAAACCATCCCCTCCACACAGAGCGTGTTAAAATATTCCCTTTATTAGTTTTTTTTATTTATAGTCACATGGATAAAACTGACAGGCAAATAGCAGCTCCTTGTATTTTCTCATTAGCTGAACAGTGAACACACACAGTGAACCTCAAAGACTTTGCAGCCTCTGTGGTTTTCTCCCTCTGCACTGTCATGCAGACCTGTCTTGCTTTGGCAGGATCAGCACAAAGAGATACGCCAGTTGCTCAGGGTGTGTGGGGGTTTTGCGTGTGTGTGGCGAGGAGGAATTCTGTGTATCTAAGTTTGCGCTTATTGTTGTCAGTAATTGCTTATTTATGTTAAGCTCGTCAATTTGCTCCTTCGACTCTCATCTGCATCCAAGATATTACACAGCAGTGTTTTCTCATTTTTTAAAGGAAAATATCTGTTTGGTCGCTAAGCTACAGAGCCTAGAAAAACAGAGTGATGGAAAAGATGGGTGCAATGAAGAGATGCTGAATAACACTCTGACTAGCTAGGTGGCCTCGATGAAGATCAGACAAAGTTTGTTTTTAATAATTCTAAATGTGTAGAATCTGACCTGTCGTCCACATATAGTTGTGAGTTGTCCACCTTGATCACCACGAGGCCGCCGCCTTCTGTGTGGCGGCACGTGAAACCATAGCAACCGTCGGGTCCCCGGCTCTCCTGGACCACCACCAGCATGGCGGGACACTGAGGTGACACCAGCTGGCTCAGACTACCGATGGCCAAACTCTTCTTCTGGGTTTTCTCCTGAATGCAGAAAACACATACAGTATTTGCAGTGACAACATGTACAAATACACACTGGTGTCATTTTCTTAAGGGTTTGAGGCGTTGATCTTCTTATCTAATTCTTGACCAAAAAAAGCAAATAACTCTTATTATAACCTTTAAAAATAACTTTAAGAAAGGGTGTTTTGATGCCTCCGAAATAGGAAAATAAGTTATAATTTCCTTGAGTGATTATGTGATTATATTTCCTGGAACTAGACCTTTAATATTTTAGTTTTCGCTAAGTGGAGGTCCCGAGAGATAAGACGGAGGCTGTGTCAAAGCCAGGAGACCACCAAGATGTAATGATTAGCTTTGGAACAGATCGCACCACAAGTAGCTTGCAGGGATCCGAAATAACTTGTGAGCCTGACCACTGAATTCCAACGTTCCCTTATCCAGCCTCTTGGCATACAACCCCCCCTTCCCCCGGTATGGCGTGTGAATGCTTCGCAGCAATAGATGTCGCCTTGCCTGGGTCAGGGGTCAAAGCGAAGGCTTCCCTCTCCTCAGACAAGAGGGCCAGACAGGATATATCCACGGAAACGCAGCTGAAGCTCCTTGAAAAGCACACGCTAATGCGCATCATTTTCCATTTTAGTTCCCCTCAGAGTTGGACACAGGCCAAGAAGAGACCAAGGAATTTTCTCTTCATATTCTTCATGTTTATCCACAAGATTTGATCAAATCCTAAACTACCTAAGCCAGGCACAGGCCAGTCCACATACCTCATGCACTGCAGGCACAACCAAAGGACTGGGAGTCAAATACTACTGTTCAAGATGACATGTTGTCACGACAGAAAAATGGCGGCTTAGCTCCTTACAAATATTATAAAGACAGAAAATTCCTTCCATCATCGGAAACAACAACATGAACTGATTTTGTTTGATTTAGTATGAGGAATTATTCTCAGACAACACAGATTTTAAATGGATTGGATTACAGATCCTCTGGGGCACCCGGAGACAGCAGATCTCAGCCAAAGTCAATGTAAAAAAATGCTGTTTTTCGTATAATATTAAACAGATTTAAAATTCCTCCTATACACATGTTTCCCCCCAACCCCCCACCGAGTTTTGTGAAAAATCAGCCACATAGAATTTGCGTAATCCTCCTGACAGACAAACAACCGGCACATGAAACATAACCTCCTCAGCCGGGGTAATGACGGGCTGTTCATAGTTCTACACTCAGTGCTGTCATGTAGACGCCTCGGAGATCTTAAGTAAGTCAACCTGGGTAGAATATGGAGGACATGGTAATTGTAGACAATCTGACCACAATGGGCGACCACAACTTGTAATATGACTGTTTCTCTATAAAAAAAAATGGAGACAAAATATCCCTTTCTTAAATGCGAGAGTATGCAAGGGCAAAGATGTGGTAGATTCCTCTCCGACTCCATCCATCCATCCTCAGAGACCGTGTGAGACAAAAAAAAAGCGGACAAAGCAAAATAGCAATTCTCCTAATTTCCACTCTTTAAGAATCCATCTGAAGTTTTTGAGTTGTCAAAGCTAAACTGCTTATTTAAAATAATTCAATCTAGTTGTTGTCCTCCCCCTCCCCTCCCCCCTCCCCTCCCCCCTCCCCTGTTTCTCTTCCCCCCCCCCCTCTCCCAGCTGCTTTATTGATGCTCTCCAGTCGGAATAGATCCCGGAGATTAGACTGCCGATGATGAAATATTTCCTCATTGTCTGTAATGCAGGGCAGCCTAGAAGACCAAACAGAGGGCGGCCTGCTCCTTATTAAAGCAGCGGCTCCGTCAGTTCCCAGGCTGCTCCTCGGCTCTGACCTGTATGTTAACTCTGATTAGGTCATATGATAAACATTAACGCTGCTGCTTTTCCCACAAACTCAGCACCTAAAAAAGCGCAGCCCCGGGGCAGCAACGTGACACGGGGCATCTTTCAAAGCCAAAGCCGCGTGTGTCCTTTCATGGCACCTCGTTAGGGCTTCTCCAACGGGATAAAAGACCCACATTATTAAAGAAGTGGGCTCCTCCGGGGATAGAATGAGATAGTTTTACACACGCTGGCCCGTTTCTCCATTGCACTCTCCCAGTGGCTTTTGTCACATGCATTCCATTGCTGGTATGGTCACAGGCTCTCGGATGTCAGCGCCGAACACCGTTTTCTCGGGGAAAAAAGTGCGTGTTCATCCAATGCCTTGTGTAGCCGTTCTCTAAATGGGACAAACTGCACACTTAACGAAACAGAGCGGGGTGAATGAAGCATTGTGTTGTCAGTCGGAAGAACGGCGACGAGGAGATCAAAGATGGGGGGACATAATAGTGTCGAGTAATGGCCTGCTGCATCAAGGGGTCGTTAATCCTCCTGGTCTATTGGGTTAATTCATCCTCTTAACATACGGAGGCGTTAGTACAAATATATTTTAGTTTCGCACAATTTGTTCTGTTATGACCAAAAATAGAGAAAAAAAAAATCCTTATTGATTGTTTCTTGTACCGAAAACAATAACATGACTGTTCTCTTCAGCGAGGGTTTGATTCGGTACGGAATTTGGGTACAAATCCCACTTATTTTTAGCAATAAAAACATTCTCTGACTCAGACCAAACAGCTTTCCCACACGCGGGTGTAGCTGTGCTTCACATGCCGTCATTTAAATGAATGAGCACCAGACTGCCAACTGCTAAGTTCACATCTGCAGCGCTGCCAATCCGATGCTTGTGCAGTCTGTCCGTATATTCTCTTCATAGTCATCAATACTACCTTAATATGGCTTTCTTGTAGAGCATTTTGGAGGTGAGCCACTTGTCGGTTCAGATGCACCATGGAGATCTCCTCTTTGAACACCTGGCAGTTGAGCTTCATCTTCTCCAGAAGACGAACATCCAGCTGTCTGGAGGGCGAGACAGTAATGTGTGAAAGTCACATTGGGCCATCACATATATACGTACTCGACGTACCTCAGGAGCTCTGTCGTGACATTTTAAAGGGCTTAATGTGCTGTAATTAGCTTTGTGAGAATCGCACTGGAGTTAAGCAAACACGGCAGATGGTTTATTTTCCTTGGAGTTACGGTGCTCCGCTATTGTGACTGCTTGAGATTTGCATGCAGGACCACATCTGACACCGTGTGCCTTACAAGCTTCAGAAGACGACTGCAGCTACTGCAGTAATAGTATAATGTGTGTATTCTTTTGCTGCCTCCACCTTGTGTTTAACTTAGAGAACTATCCCATAGAGTGGATAGCAGTCAAACATCTGGTTCAGCTACACAAACAGCCAGATGTTTGACAGACAGTTGCTCAGATTCGTCGCACCTTGCTTCTTTAGGATAACTGTTTCTTTCACTACATACGGATGCAAGTTTTAGGACTTGTTCATTCAGCTACTTGTGTAACGAGCCACGTCGTTTACTTCTTCTTGTGCGCAGCCGAGTTGTTGATGTGGTCTCTGAGGGTCTGCAGGCTCTGCCGCTTGTCGTTCAGTCGGCATTTCACCAACTCCAGCTTCTGCTTCAGCTCAGCAGCTCCGAGTCTTTCCACGCTCGTTTCTCCTTCCATGTTCTTTAACTCTGAGCAGAATGCGACCAGGCCGTGGTGGAGCTCCTGCACCTCGGGTTCAAAGACGATGATTACGGTTAATTCATTGATTATGTTTTCTGTAATATTTGCTACATCAGTTGTAGAGCAAACGTGTCATATATTCATGAGCTCTGGTTACCTGGAGGATGACGTTTTGTAGCGAGTCCACCTGTTGGTTTAACTCTCTAATCCTCTCCTCTTTCGCTGGCTGGACATTTTTGTTGCTGTTGTCATTGGAGCTGTTGGCGTTTGAGCTGCTCGGTGACGCAGCGCTCGATTGTTTCTCCTGTGACGCAAAAGCACAGAGGAAACATATTCGATATACGGGTTGTTACCTCGTACAAATTAGGTACAAATGATGGCAAACAGACGAGTGTTACCATTTTACACAGATGTAAATCCAGTTGCCTGTTCTCTGATGTCAGCAGACTCCCGATCTGCTGATCTGGTGAAAGCTCAGCTGAGGAACCTTGAAATCAAAGCACAGTTGCGTATATTGTACGTGCACAGTGCGTCTTGGTGTTATGTCATGTTGGAGTGCAACGTGTCCTCTGGTGTGCACCTTGCTGCTCTTTCAGGGAGAACAGGCCTCGATCCTCTTTGGTTCCCAGCATCTTGATGCACGAATCCATGACTTTTCCCACCGTCGTTTCTTTCGGGGTTCTGAGATGGACAATCCGCTCCGATGCTGCGACGCAGGATCAACGACGACCACACGACACCAAACAGATCAAGGTTGGGTTGCTGCATTCCAGTTCACCAACAACACCATTAATACTCACCAGTAATAGTGATCTCTATGAGCTGAGAATTCCTCTGTCCCACAGAGTTCTGGTTGTTGTTTCTGTAATGGAAAAAGCCCAGACAAAGAAAAAAGGTTTAAAACTATGTAGCTATTGTTATTTGCCTTTTTTTTCCTTCTATTGATGTGTCCAGTATAAAACAGCAGGCGGCACCTTAGCTTGAGTGAACGTCGGTTCATGCTGAGGCAGCTCACATGAGGAGAAGACTTGGACTTGCTCATTGACACCAACGTTGCAGTGACAGTCTCCACATGATTCGGCCCTGCAGATTCTGTAGGAAAGGAGCCAAAGGTCTCTTTGTCATACTTAGTTTCCCCTAGTTTAATGTTCTTAGGTGAGAAGAATAAAGCTGTACCCAGCAGTGCGTCGAGTCTCTGGGTGACTGTGCTCGGAGGATGCAGCTCGTTGTAAACCACAGACAGTAGCTGCTCCCTGTCTTCCAGCGAGGTGATGCGGAGAATGTCCAGAGTCTTCACATCGATTGAAGCGATGTCTGCTCCGCACAGTTTGGCCTCTGCAAGAGGAACATGCGGTAACACAGCTATAGCCTTTGATGCACCTGCAGAACTGAACAGGAATACTTTTATTTCTCATCGTAAAGCGCGATGAAGTCGTGTGTCAGATTTAATATTAAGGGGATGAAAGACAATAAACAGTATCAGAAATGTCTGAACTGCACATGAAGAACTAAATACATGTCAAATAAGGGTTTGTGAAGGAAAGCGGAAACTGTACTGATAAAAACCTACTTTTAATAGAGATATTAAAAATACAAGTGTATCACAGCTCTGACATGATTTGTGGAGTAATTCAGTTAATTCTGCTTTATCTGCATCATGTTGTCGTATTAACTTGCCTATTAACGTCCTAGTGACTTTCAAACCGATATGTTTATTGGATGCTGATAAAAGAAAAACAGCAACGTTTGCCTTTGTTTTGCAGCCACGGGGCTGGGAGAGGAGACGCTCCGATAAATGTGTTTTACCTTTGATGAAAGGGAGACATTTCTGCAGCCCAATGGTTGTAAACCACTGGCAGACTTCATCCGTGTTGAGCTCCCTGAGAGATCTGGCCTCTTGCCTCTGCACGTCCTGGGGAGAAGGAGAGGCTACATACCTGCGTCTCATGTGCCGTGTGGCAACCTGCTTTCATTATCACCACACTATAAAAACTCTGAGTCATGGCTATCAAATTAATATACAGTATTCATATATACAGTATGTGTGAGTGTGTGTGTGAATAAACCGTAAACAAATGCTTAGCGCAGACAGATATTTGTTTACTTAGCAGGGAACCCAAACACGGGTTTCTATGTAATTGTGGTCTTAGTCACAGATTCCCTGTTTATGGTCGTTCCTGGGAAGAAAACGCCAGTGATCCCTGCTGCCACACAAGGCTTTACAGGGTGATTAGATCAACTGAGGTTAGAGGTCTGCCTTGTTATGAGACACAGAGAGAAACCTTTAGTAAAAGCAACACCAGGCCAGGCTGCTTCAGATACGTGCTACACACCCATAATTGACCCTATATTGATGGCGTCCAAGGAAAATGAAACAGCCGATACTGTGTGTAGATAATAAGTGCAGGACATGAGCAATTTACCTTTAAAAAAAAAGGGGCTGATTTCTTTCTGTTATGTGTTGCAGCTAACACATGGATTGCTAAGGATACGGGCAATCTTGCTTGGCAAATCCTGGACACAAAGACTAAAATCCTGAAACTCTCTTTTAGAGTCATTGCTTTGACAGATCTCGGGAGCTGGGAAATATAAACAGAGCGTAATCTGTAATTGCAGCAGGTCTGGGCTGTGTGCTGATGCCACCCTGAAGGCGCTGCTGTTCATGGTTTGCAGTACCTTCTCGGGGAAATTTCCATTCTGATCCGTAGATGGGGGAATATATGATGCTGCAAGACAAGCATGCACAAACCCAGCTGTGAGGTCGTAGTTGATTTTTGTGTGAACAATCCGCCCCGTGATATAACGACACCAGACTCACCAACAGTTACGCGGCGTTGTGGCGTAACCTTCTCTTCCTGTTGTGGGTCAGAAGTCTGGGTCAAAGCGTGGAAAATGGCGCTCCTGGTCAGTGTGTCCTCCAGACTGCAGGAGCGAGTGATCCGTCTCTGTCACGTCATACAAATCGCAGTTAAAATTAAACCGAAAGTGTCGTCAAATCAATTTCCCGTCAGCAAGTATTTCAAATTCACGAGTATTGATGCACAGTCACAGTCTAAATGTAGCCCGGGAGTTTGTGTGGCTCTTTGTATCCTGTCTTTAAATCCATTAAAGGTGCATGAGTGGTTGCCGACTGTAGATGGAGCATGTGATTTACAGACGGAAGAGGTCATGAGAAAGCTGTGTAAGAGATGCATCGCATGGCTTTCATACCCTTTGGTGGGTAAACGTGTCCATGGTGTTGGTCTGAGGAAGCACGCAGAGGTCAGTGTTCAGCATGTCGGGGCAGCTCACGTCTTCATTGCTCAGGTCATCTGTGTTGGAATAGAGACAACAGGTCACTGAGAGCCCGAGTACACATCCTGCAGCAGTTAGTATTATCTCCATTCCATTCTTCTCCAGCTGTTTGAACCCTTCCCAGCCTTTTTAATGATGTGCAGTTTATTTGCAGTGTATTAGCTGGTGCTGATACTGGACATCGCTCGATGGTGTTGCCTGGCAACCTGTCAGACACACTGACGTCTGTCTGGTTTTATGACATAGTTTTCTGACAACTCGAGGTTCTTTCCCACAGAAAGCGCATGTTCCTACATTTTCCAAATGTCACTTGGTCAGTGAGGAGAATTTTTTTTTCTGCTATCATAACAAGCAAGACGAATGAGGCCTGAGTACGGCATTCAACCGAGGCCCGGCGTTCTCAGGCAACACAACGCCGCAGTGTGATTGTCATACACGTAACAATGTTTACAGATTTAACTTGTAACTTATTTAACTTTAATACCTTCACTTAATTGAGGTGCCATGAGTCATTTGGCAGAACAGTAGTCTTTTCAAATAGTTTACCCGACGAAAAAAAAAATCGAGTAAATTTCTGAAACACGTGTTTTTCATTTCAGAGGCCTGTTTCTGAAAGGATGGTCTGACATGGATGGGAGTTTAGATGGAGTCAGAATCAGATAAGACAGTTAATGGGTTTATGTGTGTCAGCAGTGGAATCTTGTCTGGGTCCTGGAGAGACAGTGGAGTGCAGGCGGGGGGGCGAGCTGGAGCTGGCACTCTCTCCATCACCTGGCTGACCTTTGAGTCGCTCTGACGAGGATCACAGCTAACAGCCAAGAAGATTCAGAGCCTTGACGCAAAACACAGCTCACCAAGGCAGCCATGTGAGCGAGGCGCGGAACCTTGGCGGAGCGTTTTCTTCTCTCCTCTTTTAGCTCACCTCAGACGTAACAGGGTGTCTTTGAAATTCTGAGAAAATCATTTCCAGTCTTGCACTGTGACTTCTTTTCACCGCTGGAGAAGGGACTCGCGATGGAGAGTCTGACACTGCTAATGAAGGGTAGCAGTACACCCACAGCCCTACCACAGCCATGCCCAGACTTCACACAGCCTGTATCTTCCAGGAAAAGTCCAATCAAAACAAAGTAGGACAGGAAATTTTGGGCAGGCTTAGGGACAGAGCCCGGTGTTGCCTTATAGGGTGAAATTACCAGTAATGGAGAAATGGGCATTTATTTCCAGTTTGAGCAGGCTTAGTCAGGACAAGTCAAAGCATGAGTAATCTCTCATACCCTTCACTGATTAGCATAGACAAAAACATGGCATCCTTCCTGGCACACAATGAGCAATCAGGTGAGTGATGCACACAGGGTTTCGAACACAGTACGGCTCGAGAGTCCGAACTTTTCAGCACATGTGTGTAATGGATAGGGAAAGCGATGCCTTGTCGTTTTTCAGTACGATTGTCCTCCCGCGGTTTGAAAATAAAGTAAAGCTCTTTGAGAGACAACTGAGGGAGGAGATCATGCTGACTCACAGGAACCCTAAACCTGGGAACCGCCTGGCCGGCCATGCACTGGGAATACACACACAATGGCTAAAAAGGGCTTCCGACAAAGGGGAACTTCTGCGACTCCCAGAGGAGGCGCTCGAAGTACTGTAGTCACGGCACATAATGACTGCAATTTCATCTGAATGGGGAGCCGAGATCAAAACGAGCGGAGCTCAACAGCTGGATGAAGCCAACCATCATCTGGTGCCATTTACCTTTCACCTATATGCAAATTTATCGCAAGAGGACTCCCCCAAGTCGTGCTCAGTGAACGACAGAACACTTGTTCGAGTGTTGAAGCTCCCGACGACAGAGAGAGAAACCAGGAGACCCGATTTTGATTAACGAGCAACTTACATATTATCATTATCATTATTAAGAAGGGTTTTGTTCAGCATTAGGACGTCTTGATTTGACAGACTCCCCACTGGAAACTACAATATCTAATAAAGATATAACTATAATATTTTATAATAGTAAAACGTCATCTTTTCATTCATCTCTTCATAAGAGAACAGTGGGTTGAGTGTGAATTGCAGAGGAACATCAGTGCAGATGTAATCAGTTATCAATGAACTCACTTTTCTGTGGGTACTGAGGGAGAGGAGCCACCTGGTAGGCACTACGTAAGACCCTGATCTTTGATTCCTCTTCATCCTCATCTACGGTCGGCACAGCATCCCTCTCTACTCCGCACTGATCATTCATGCCGTCCTCAGGCTCAGGTGCGATATCAACGCCGACATCACTGTCAGCTAATGTGAGTCCCTCCTTTGACTCCTCTGTCCCCACACTCTCCATCTTCTCCTCATAGCTCTCCTGATCACCGGCAGCGACGCTGCCATCGCTGCCCGACGTGTGCATCATGCTTTCCTCTGAATTAACGTCAAAGAATTGATCATCATCAACGACATCGGATGGGGTGGGTGGAATCAAATTGATGACAGGTGGTGTCAGGAGGCTCTCAGAAGCTGGTGGGCTATCAGTGTCAATTTCAAACAGAAAGGGGTCCTCCTCTCCCTCTTCGTTGTCTTCCTCACTGGTAGAAATGATGGCCTGTTTGGCCGGGGGTTGAACAGGCAATGAAGACAGATGCTGCAGTCGTTTCTTTTGCAGAGCCCTCGGGCAGGCAGACACAGAGCTGGCTGAGCGGGCCGTGTTGTTCCTCGGGGTCAGGGGTTCCTCCTCAAACAGGCTGAAGCTGGTGTTAACTATCCCCAGATCCTCCACTGTAATCTGGATAGCCTCCCTCTCACCTGGTCCCTGTTGATCTAAGGGTGGATGCAGAGGGCCCCCATCTATCTTCCTCTCCTGCCCCTGCAAAGGATCCTTCTCTTCCCCTCGCAAACATGAGCAGCAGAACAGCCCGCGTGAGGCACGTTCAGTTCTCTTCCTCCATGAGAACCTCCGAGGCTGCAGTTTCTCTAAGTCTGCATCTGTACTCGCCATGGCAGCTACTTTGACTACACACAGGCCATTCTTCAGCTCCGACAGATAAATCTTTCTAGGCCGAAGAGGAAATCGACAGCCATCCACGCAAAGATAAAAATACAGCCTTGTGATACGAGCCGCAGCGTCTGCACACAACACAAACACTCGTCTGCAACACGTGTTGCCAAGGAGAAGAAAAAAAAAGTGCAATTCATATTCTATGGGTCAGGTGATCACTTGAAATGAATGCTGGATTTAATCAGCGGGCTTTGATATGTTAAGCAGCATTATTGTAGAAACAGATCTTGTTTCAAAGAGCTCCAACCTGACAGGCGTACCCTACCAAAATAAAGGTCTCGAATCGTAAAATATATACAGCATAGACGATACAAATTTGTGTGATTAAAAGATATCACAGTGTATTTCCATGCATGATGCATGTGATTATAAGTCAGTGTACAGTTTCCCTGTGGGTCATCTGGCAGGGAGTGTTTGGAAACAGGTGAGAATATGGGCTGGCGGATGCTCGGCTCATTCAACCCCTATGGCATCGGATGACATTTCCTTCTCTCCACAGGCCCGGTCCTGTTCTATGCTACATAATAAGTCACCCGGCACCGGCGTTAAAACCATTTCACCACACCACCCACATTGAGGGATTATATGAAAAGATGATATCCATGTGTTTTTTCTCACGCCCAGGCAGTGACAGTAGAGTGATGGGAAGAATGACTCGCCTGCGGTAACCGACTCGCACCTCGTACTCATTGTCTGCTCCCATGTTTATTTCTCCCCTTTAAGCTCATGTTTACCTGCCTAATATATAATTAACTCCCTGCGTTATCCTGTATTTCTCTCAATATATCGTACGACCCACATTCAAACGGAAAACTCAGCCCTATGTTTCAATTTGAATTCATTATAAAGTTTGTCTGAATTGAGGATTTAACAGCTCTGACTATTTCTTTCCCCAAATAAAATCTGACCTCAGACACAGTAACTTTTCTTAAATTAGACTAAATACGTTGGCGTGCAGAAGTATAATTTCTTCATGCTGGCATCATATATATGCAAAGACTTTGTGGTCTATTTCCCCAAATACAATGAGCTTTTCAGGTAGTAAAACTCTCATGTCAGTAGGAGGACAGCCGACTACTCGTACGTATAGTCCGGAGACTTTGAGGCTTTCCTAATGGCATCACTCAGCGATCAGCAAGATGCAGTAGTTTCTCCTGGGAGAGGAGCCTTTTCTTCAATAACATAATCCGAAGAATGAGGAGCAGATGAGGAGCTTCTTTTTTTTCACGTCGGATTAAAGGGGGACAGTGAAGTTTAAAGACGCCTGGAGACCAGAGGGATGTTGTTTACACCTGCAGTTGACAATAAAAGCTGCAAACAATTTTATGAATCGTTCAAGAGGGGGAAAAACACATATTATGTGTGTGAATGTGGTTGTGTGTGATTGTGCAAGAGCAGTTGAGACATTGTACAGTGGATGGGGATTTGTTCAGTGACATGCTCGCGGTCAGTACTGCGTGCCCGACAGAGGGGGGCAGTAGAGAGCAGACTCACAACCCTGACAGGACATAAAACAGAGCCCACCACTTCTTAGAATGACCTCCTCTGGTATTCACAAGCCTGGATAAAGTTAAACCACACAAATGCTTTTCATTCGCAGCACAGCGAGGCCGGCTTTCATGATATCTTGATCTACAGTTTGAAAGAATATCAAGTTTTTTTCATTGTCCTTTTTGTTAAATTGTTGTACGGACGTACAAGAACGAAAAGATATACGTGGGATTAATGTTCCGTCCCTCCTATACGGGTTGTTATGTTTGAAATTAGCGGCAAATCTGCGACCACACTGGGAGATTCATGAAAAATCAGTTCCTTATGATAAACGTTGAGAGACAGCGAAACGGAGCCGACAAAGATGAAGGCTTCACAGCTGCTGTAGCCCGGGGGCCAATTGTAGGAGAGATGAGTGAGACGGACACAGAGAGCCACTCGACTCAACTCTCCCTCTGTCAATTTCAAACAAATTATTAGTGTTTAACTTCGCCTCTTGAATTTGTTTGACTCTCTCTTTGCATTCTTTGCCGTTAACATCCCTGGATGTCTCCGCATGTGGCGGGCCGGTCTTCATGTCCAGACGTAGATCCATAAGTACCTGAGTGTACTCTGAGTGTGTTTTTTACTGGTCTCGCGACTAGAGAGCGTCAGATTCTGGACAGACCCCAGACAGCCGTGCAGCCAACGTCAACAGCAGGCCTCAGCCGTGGGAGGGCTCCTCTCCACAACACCCTCACCTCTCGCTCGGTTGCAGCACTGCGACACATGTTGAACATTTCCTGTCACAGTCTAGTTTCCATAGGCGTCAAGAATCTCTGTCCGCAGTTTGTTAAGTGTATTATCGGCGGGTTCTGTGGTGAGCATGACTGTGCTCAGCCGTACAGACGAAGAAGAAGAAAAAAAAAAAGGGGGTTTTCTCTGCTCTAGTTCACAGAGGAGGAGAATTGAGTTTGCAGCAGGAATGCAGAGTTAGAACTTCAGAATAACATCCACAACCTCTATACATTGGCGAGGATGTTAATCTAAACGGACAGGCACTATGGTGGCATTGTTAGAGCATGGCGGCGTTTGAGAATATGCATATTCAACTGTAAATCAGGAGCGAGGCCTGTTCGGAGCAGAGCTTCTCCTCAGCTGATGGATCCATTCTGCTTACACAGATCTTCCTGTTTGTACTAGCCACCACCAAAACCTTTTGGAAGTCGGACCAAGTGTGCCAAATATTTGCAGTTTCCCTTGTGGCTGATACCTAATAGCATGAGAAAAGGAGTTCGGCAAAGGGGGAAGGAGAGGGCAGTGACCTTGAGAACTTCTTGGTTGAACTTTCCCCTCCATAACCCCCCTCGCCAGCCAGTCCTCCGCTCCCTAATCAATTACTGTTGGCAGTCAGGAGACCACCAATGATTAGCAGGAGCAAGGCAGACGTGGTTTGGGGGTTGGGGTACGGGATGTGGGAGCCTCGGAGGGTGGGGGGAAGAAGAGGAAAGCAGTCGTGCAAACAGCTTTGATCTAAACGCCGCCTTGAGAAAAGCGTAACGCAACAGGACCCCCCCTGGTTTAAATGACCCTTGAACAGTTTTATTTATCTATTAAAATGAAAGATGGCGTCCTTCAGTATTTTGTCTCTCAGACTGTCTCACGTGAGCGACGAGCCCGTTTGTGCCAGGCGTTGTTTAAACCCACAGAGACTGACGGGCACGGAGATGACAACACAGCAACACCACACATAAACACAGTTTTTGTTCGTGTCTTTGATGTCGTAGGGAAATAATTTACAGGCTCCTTTCCTATGAGAATCGGTGCCGTTCTCACGCCCAGTGTGGCAAGAAAGCTAAACAAGATAATTTGTCTTAGATTGGCTGATTGGCCTGCTGGAATCTGAGTGTGTCTTTGGCAGTGATGGAAGTTTGATTTAACGAGAGGAACTCTTACACCACACCCACCCACAACTACCCTCCTCTCGCTTTCTATTGTTTTTCCTTCATCTCTTGTTCCTTCTTCGTCTCCCTCCTTCGTGGATCCATCTTTTTATAGAGTTTGAGCGAGGCTGACAGAAGAAAAGAGGCCCAGACTACGACAGACATCCGAAATGTTTGCGCTGTTAATTCTCCGCTCTCGCTTTATGGCCAGGAGCAAGACAGCGAGAGACAGTTTATGTGAGAGGAGGGGGGAGAGAGTGAGAGAGATATAAACAGAGAGAGTGATTAAATAAAGATAAAAGAGGGAGAGAGAAATAAGGCCGATAGGAGCCGGAGAAGCAGGAAAACAGCCGTCGCTGCGGCAGACGGATCACAACCTGCTCTGTAAGACGTGTCTTCCTTCAGGGCTCTCCTTCCTCCGCTAGACATTTCTCTGACTCTCCCTGCACACAATTAATGACTTTATTAGCACCGCTGGAACTCTTCAACTTAACAGTTACATCTACGAAGTTCCCATGGGATCGCCGTTCTGTGTGGATGCCAAGCGCCGTGATCGGGTTACTCTTTCCAATGATGTCCCCTGCTTGGATTCCCATCGAGGCAGCTTTGAGCAGATAAAGTAAAATCAGATTATGTTTTATCTAAAATTTCAGAGCCAACGAGGATTATCGTGACGCATCCCTGAGCGATGCGGGCTGGACTCTTGATTCGGGGCAGTTTTTCCCGAACGCCGTTTGTTGTTTGCTCCGCTGGGTTTGTCTTTGTCATGAGATGTTTTTCACAGCCAGACGAGTACGGTCACTGTGATGTACGCACCCAGAGCATCTGAGCCTCATCAGGAGGGCATTTCAAAGCCGCTGTCATGGCTATTTAGAAAAGGGGAAGACCAAGGACAAAGGCTCAGTATTGGCAACTTGTCCATTTCGTTGTCCCTTTGAGGTTTCCTAACGATGCCTCTGCCCTCATAGAAATCACTGCAAATTAATTTTAACACTCGGTGAAAAGACAGATTAGTGCCGAGAGGATGGCACAAAGGGTGTAAATACGGCGAGCAGCATGCTGGACCACAGGCCAGGCCTGGGACACATTACCCACAGCTGCCAACAATGACCTATTTTCACCAAACCAGCTGAAAGATTCTTAGCATCCTCCATTGTGCGAAAAGGCCCTGCAAAGCACACCATTGAAGTTTCATCTACATGACCCCCTTTGGGCACGGTGCTCTTTGATGCCTCTCATAATGGCGGTGATGGGATTTTAATTAAGTGTGTCAGGTGATTAGATGGACCGTATTGATCTGGAGGGCGAGGGGCAGATGTTGCAAGAGACAACCGGGGGGAAATAGCTCTATAAAGAATACAAACAAGGGGGCCCGAACTATTGTGCCGGAGACTTCAGTGACAGACACAACCCTCTCTCTTAAACTAAGAGAGAAGAGTGATTTCAGATTCAATTATCTTCTCTGGAGGAGGAAATAGTGAGCAGATGGCAACAATAGTCACGGGCCTCAGCACGATCAGCGCCGTTCACGGACGTCTTTTCTTTGGGACAAATTTAGCGTGGCCTCATGAGGTTTTCATTGAAGTGTTAGCACTAGGAGGGGAAGCCTGCCAACAGGTCAGTGGAATTAGAGACATGACAGAGGTCCCAGTTCTTCATGAAAACCAATGCAAACTCCTTCTGACAGCATACCTCTTCCACGAAAAAAACAAAAACGTTTGCTTTGTTTGCTTGTGTTTTGTCAGTTAGATTCTTCGCGAAGGGAAAGATTGTTTTTGTACAAGAAACGTGCCTAATGTCCTTTAACTTCCCCTTTTCATTCCGCGTATTACTGTATGTAGGTCAGACGGGGGAAAACGATCCACTTTCGTGTCGTAAATCAGGATGTTTAATAACGTAAATACAGGCCCTGTTACCAGTAACACAGATTTGTGATTGTTTTGGATTGGGTAATGAGGTGGTTAATTTGTAGTTCATTCAGTTCATGGGATACATTTATAGAGACAAAGACTTGAAAGGAAAGTCTGAGTTTGTCTGCTGGCTGCTATTATGGGAGCAGAATGGGAATCAAATCTGAATGTCTACCAAGTTTTTTAACAAAAATAAAGTATCTCCATTTAAGGGTACATAAATTTCAAGGGAGCCAAGCCTAAACTTCTAATCAGACTCGTACCATAACCGAATAAGAAGGGAATGTGTTTACTCTTCCAAATAGCCGTGGATAAGATAAATAAGACCTGAGAGAAATCATATAACTGCTTTATTGCCTAAAAGGAAAAGACGGACTCAGGGGGTTCAAGCAGACGATTCATCCAAAAAGGCTTAAAAGTCAGTAGGAATCCTTAATAAATCGTCTGTTACGCTGCGTAACGTGAAGAAAACAAACAGCTGTGACACAGACAGGAACCGTTTCTTGTCGTCTTGTGCTTACGGAGGATTATCACTCAGTTCCATCTACACGGTGACGTATCAGCGCCGCCATATGTGCATCAATTGGTGGCGAGTGGTTAGCAGATGTCCTGAAGGCCTGTAAGTCGAGGCTGAAGCAGGAGGAAGATCCTCCCCTTATTCAGGTGAAAATAAAGCACCCTGTTAAAGTGTACGTGCATGTGATGCACACGTGGGGTAACCAAGGTGATACGGCTTGAATTAAGAGGCAAATTTAAGCAGATTATTCTTTGGCACAGATTTCAAAATAAAGCACCGCATCATGAAAGACGTTTGCTCCGGTTTACCTGCAGGATGTGTCTTTGGTCTCAGGTTTGAAAGGTCTTATACATCGACATGTCTGTGTTTACATCGTCCAGATGTTTCCAGAGAAGTCCAAACTCGATCTCGTGATATCCCCTTTACCCGTTCCAGTAAATGATACAGAGTGACAATTACACTCACCACCAAGCTGCTGCCTAACTTAACTTTGTAATGTAACAACCACTTTCAGCACACTCCCAACACACAACCCCGACTACCCTACATAATCTTAGCGACAGTAGCTGGTATTTAGGGTGACCATATCTTAAATGGGGCCCTGGAGGGCACCACACATTCATGCACACGCACATGTGACCAGGTTCTGCCAGAGAGCGCCATCATATGCTAGAAACAGCCTGGACAATGACGCACTGATTGATTAATTGATTGATTGACAGTGTTTACATTTCTATATTCTATCTATATAAAGACTTTTGCTTATTCACCGTCCTCCAGTTATCAGAGTGGCTCCGAATCCGGTTCCACACAGCAACCCTGTACGTTATAACATGAGACACAGAGCCTGTGTAGTCCTTGAGTGTTAGCGAGAAACATCCAAGGCAATCATCTTTTGAGGACATGTGTAATCACTTTGGTGTCTATGCTTCGATTTAAAAAATTATCTTTGGACCAATTTGGGGTGATTCTTCTAACCACATGGTTTTCGTGTGACGCCACACACCAATAATTTGCTCCGTCCTCTGTGCTGCCGAGGGTGTAAGAGTGGAGCAGTTGTGTTGTTTTCCTGCAGCACCGAGGGCCTCTAAAGAGGCCATCAACGTTGAATGTCTAGTCACGCTAGACAGCAGTCGGCTGTTGTAGCACTCAGGTTGCTGTGGGTTTGCTCTCTCACCTTGACCCCGCTGAAACAGGAGAGCTTCAACGATGTCTTCCAACATTCCTCCAAATCGCAACATCAGATTTTTTTTATCACAAAGCACATGCAACGTGAACACCATTGAGAATGAAACAACTTCACATATCAGCTTTTGGATCCTTTTCCACTAGTTTGCATGCTTAACTTTGTAACCTCAGTGTAAATTAAACCCAGTGTTTGTTGCATCAGTGATAGACTAAAGGGTCTTTTGGAGCTACGAATATGTGCTCATCTCCACCCAGACTCAGATTGTCTCATTGTGAGCTGGCAAAAACACACTGACAAACATTTAACCATCTTGCAACAAGCCTTTACACAAATAATACAGTGAACAGGGTGTTGAAAGTCAGGTGAAGCCTTTCCGAGGCATCTGTTTGGAAAATAACCTCAGTACAGCATCAGCTCACCTCAGTCTGTTTCAGCTCTCTGACAGACAGCAGCTTAGGCTGAGTGCAAAAAGAGGGGAACAGGCCAATATAGTCAGTTTCATCAGGACAAAACCACATCCCCAGCAGCCCCCTCGCCTCATCCCGGCCCTGGATGGAATGCAGGGGAATCTGATGGCAGACAGGAAGTCCTTATTGTACTGGTGCAGAGATCCCGGAGCCAGACAGCATACAGGAGCGATGTCATCCCTGGCCGGGCCAGGCATATCTTTGTGCTTGCTCACCGCGTAACAAAGACGTAAATAAACACTGTTACCCCCATCGGTCTTCAACTGTCATTTCAATTAGGCAGAGTAGTGATCGAAAGCCGCGGCCTGTGTGTTTCCCAGCCATGCCGTTACCTCTGACCCCTGCGGCTCGTGCCTGAGGTGATTTTCTTTATTAGTCCATGGGGTCAGTATTTAGCCCCGTAGCCATCGGTAGCTGGCTTAAATCTGCAGAGTCAACACTATGCCTTCCTGGCTGTTAGCTGCATTAGCACACTGAAGCCCCACAGCCCTTCCACTCCCACTCCCCAAACATCCTCCCTAAGGCCAGATAACATCTCTGTCCCGTCCATTCATGAGCTACCCACAAGCCTGTGTTCAGGGAGGCTTTCTGTGAAGTCTGTTCAGTTGCACAAAGTAGCATGTTCGGAGTTATGAAAAAGCAAATCTTCTTGACATATCGTAATAAACTCAAGAGCCATTTCATCCGGTTCTTCTGCATATACAGCTGACTGATTTCTTTATCTTGTCTTTACTCATCTAAGCCCAACCTAAGGAGAGAAAGTTATTGATTTAAAAAACACATCTTCAGGCCATCATTTATCACGGCCTTTGTTCAAATAAATATACATTATATGGGTCCCCTGACACAAGCTTTGTCATATTTGAGGTCTCGGCTTTTTTCTAAACTCGGTTCCAAACAGAAGTGAGGCGAGGAACTGAACTGAGCTGTGACCCAGTGATGCGTTTTCCAAGAAGCCGTTGGGATTGAAACAGTGAATGTTTTGTAGCTGACAATAAATCACGACATTGTTTAATTAGCATCCTTCTAGTTCTCATTCACTGTGGTGAGCCGCCGAGATGTTTCCGTGTTTGGCTTTTACGCACATAGTTCTCAAGATATTCCGACCATCAGTTTCACCACAGAAGACAGATAGAGGCGAATAGTAATTACACAAGGGGGGTAAATGGGGCGAAAAATAAAACGGGTCATTGTGACAATCCTCTAAGAAGGTATTTATAATCCGTATCAGATAAAGGAGCCGGCAGCTCCTTATTATTTCTTCTGTTACAAAACAACTTTTAAACTTTGCAGATACTGTGGAACTCTGTTTCTACCAGTAGAGTTCCCCCTTCCCGTCTCTTGCTTGTCACAGAAAGAGCCTATAACAATGATGAGATACTGTTCCTCCCCGTCTGCTTGAACCTCTTGGCTACCTGAACCTAATCTCCCAGGGCATCTTAGCTATACAAAACCCTGTCAACTTGAGTAAGATGATGCCTTGTTGGTGGTGGTCTCTTAAGACCGGCGGGGACAATGGATCAAATACAAATGTAGAGACTTTGAACTATTGTTACTCTCTTTCCCTCTAATGCGACCTGCCTCCGCTCCTCCTTCACTCCTGATATCAGCCTTCACTATCTGACGGAGTGAAAGTGCCTGACTTTAGAGGAGGAGGGAATTCCTGGTTTGTCCATCTCATCTACCTGTGACCTAGATAACAGCGACCACTCGATGAATATATTAGCTTTAATGGCTATACTGGCTCGCTAATCTGATAAAGCTTGGAAATCCCCGACATCTGACTGCAGGTCCTGTCATTGGGTGGGAAGGTAGCTCACATTCACTGCAGTGCAAGAAGCATGATTTGGGAATAACAGATGACATGATTACCTGTTATTCAAATGACTATAATGTGCTGGAAATATTAGTACTTTTTCATTCCTTGCAGGCATGCTTTTTATAGTCTCGCTGTCTCTTCTCTTCGCCTACCTCAACCATTCAACACCGGCCATGAAACATCCACAAAGAGCTTAAACACAAGTGCACTCAGGAGAAATTCTTGGCAAACATAACATGCATGGTCACAAAAACGTCATAAAAATCTAATAATGCATCTTCAAAAATAAGACCTGCACTGACAACCGTTGAAAGGAAAGGCTGCTTGAAGAAGGGCGGTGGGCTTGTTTGGGTGTAGATGTTGCGCGGCTCCGCCAAGTTTCATGAATAACACAATAAAACAGTCAAACAGCTCGGAGGAAAAATCTTTCAAGTTTCCAAATATTTGAAAAATTGGACTTTCTTTCACAAGAGGAATCCAGAGGAATCTGATCCTTGGATATCAATCTCTGTCTGCGTGATAAAGAAGCTGATGACAGAGGAGTTGATCACTAGCCGAGGGTGGGGTCCATGCATATTTGTCTGCAGTTCTACAGTAAACGCTGCTGTCTCCACCCAAACTCAAACCACTCCACAGACTTGTCTCTCCTCTTTAGCTGTCTCCAGACATCATGTCTAACATATTGTACACACTGCGTTTACCTTCATCAACCATTTCCACAAGACAGGACTGTGAGGAGCCTTGACTGATGAGAAAACAACATGTTTATAATCAGCTAGAGAGAACAAGAGGAATTCTGCAAACCCCAGTGAAGCTATCGCTGGCAGAGGCGGCTTATGATACAGGCTTGTCAGTTTTTGCCAGCTGGCACGAGCTCCCAGGCAAAACACTGCCCGGTGGGTAATGGATCATAAAGGTTTGCTTGGAGCCGCTTCACAGCTCAAGTTGATTTAGCAATGAAACACAAACCCATTAGTGCAGCGTTTCTGTTTAAGCAAGCATGGCATTCAAACCATACGGGCTCTTTGCATCAAAACACAGACTTACAGCCGTCCTGAATCACCGGGTCCAGGCAGCTCTAACAAAAGGGGCATTTCATCAAAAGAAATGATACAGCTTATCACATAATCACTGTAAAATTATCGGCACGCCAAAGGCAGTTACTTACAACCGCTGCATGTTAAATTACAGGAGTAATTTCCGAACCGTTCTGTCAGTCCATTAAATTCAAGATTGTGCCAGTTTTTTGTAACTGGTGGTAGTAAAGGTGCACTGCCGTCAACAGCTGCACTGTTTGTCCTTCTAGTAGCTCTTGATATTGTCAATAATGAATCACAAGCCTGGATTACAGGTTGAATGTATCATTAAAATATGAAAAAGAAGGCAGTCGCTTACCTTGACACAAGAAGGCCTGTCTTATAATATAACTACTCCCCGGGTGTGCTGTTAAACCGAAGACATTAGTAGACGCTCACTTTCTCGGTTCGAAGATAAGTGACACGATGTAGATAGTCCATTGGCATGAGGACAAGCCTGGCCGGCTGACAGGAAGGGGATTAAACAGTATTAAGAGTGTCCAGATGCAGGGCCACATGCACATTCGTTCAAACAAACACTTTGACACACTGACACACTGCACTCGACAAGAAACAGACATCAACAACACCGTTTTCATTCATCGCCCCGACTGTATCATCTCAAGTGTTTGCACGTCTGATGTTCACGAGGCCAAAGCAGGTGAATAATGCGAAGCGAGGCCGGCGACTGTAGCACATAATAACATTCAGTGTTTGCATGTTTCCTTGTCTTTAGCTCTGTTGTCTAAAGCTGATTATAGCCGGCCAGATGGACCCCATTCCTAGTCCGTCTGTGTTGCAGCCCCTCCCCCCCACACATCTGCATGAGTGAATAACAAAGACAAACAAACTGGGTCACTCCCTTCTTATATGTGGATATTACATTTAGTTAAAAAAATGTATTAGCACATTGTTTTGTTTGTGTTATTTTTCAGACATGTCACCCACACCGTGATTTAATTTCATGCAATGGGCCTTTAAAATATTATTTTATTATATATAAAGTAATAGATTTTCTATTCAGTCCATTTCCTCTGAGGCCCTTATAGAAAGAAAAAGATAAACAACCTGTAGTGTAGTTACTAAGTGCACTACAGGGAGTAGGACCCGCTCCCCCTGGAAGTCCCCTGTGACCCCCCAGACTTTCCATAAATCTGCTGAGTGGACAATTAACACCCTCGCTGCTGATGGAGAGAACGCTCCCACCCGTTATAGCAAGAAACCAAAGCCTTGGGTTCACTCACAACTCCGCCATAATAACACAGTGGACCTGGCACAATGAAAAATGGGTTGAGGGCCCAAAACTATAACAGCAACTATTGTGCTGGTGGTCACACAGTCACTCAAGTGCAATATTCAGGAAGGCCAGTTCATTACATCCAATAGAGCCTCAATCATGTGTAAAATTTGCAGTTTGAATGGGCTCGCTATCATATCAATCATCAGCCGCTGCAGCGACGGCTAATGGAGGCCCTCTCTTCCTCTTTTCTCTTCCTGCAGACTCTTTGTGCTTTTTTGTTACCAGTAACAGTATCAGAGTTCCACTTAATTTAGTCTTTTTTTGAATCAAGCCAGGCCTCTCAGTGATTATTGTTGTGTTGAAGCAGGGTGTCCACACCAATATGTTTCCTCAAGATAGGAGAAAGCAGAATTTGTTCCCCTGAAGGAAAGTAATCAGTCAAAGCGCGCCGCGCGTTTGATGAACGTTAGAAGAAAAACAACCTGCAAACAATTTGTTTCAGGTTCAGGTCCTCATTCTGGACCATGGGAGGGCCCGGCACTACCAACCTCAGGGAATTTAAAATGAAAACATATTTTATGCTACAAAAAAAGAAGGGAGGAATTGTTTTCCAGGGCTGACAGCTGTGTTACTCAATCTTGTGTTTGTTTTTGCATTAGTGTACTGTTTGAAGAAAGAAGTATGCACAATGTTTTCATTTCTATTTATCCATTACCATGAAAATTCTCATGTTTGTGCAGGCTTGTGCTCGTAGGTTTCACTTGGCTGTGTGTGACTGTGCGAGCCGGCAGCTCGGCCCTGGAGATGGCAGCAAGTCTTTCAGGCAGCCACTCCAACCGCTTTGGTCCAGACGGAAACATCTCGGCAACTATTGAATGAATGGCCATCAAATTCGCTGCAGATGTTCGCGTTCCCCCTCGGGATGGATTAATATCTTTGGTCATTCTCTGACTTTTCATCTAGTGTCGCGATCTCGTCAGGAATTTCACTTTGTCTAATGCTTGCGTGTCTCATGTGTTTCGATGGCGAACGTCAGGCTACCACTGTATGAATGCATGTGTATGGAAGCAGGAGATCAGATGATGCTGATGTTTGAGATCCACTCGACATCTGCGGGAAGTCGAGGGATCCAAAAGGGGAGTGACACCAGTCACCACAATCACACTAATGATTCACAAATGCTACTACGATATCTCACCATCACCGACAGCTCAGCTTCAAGTGTCTGTCATCGCTTATGGTCTTGTCTCTGACAAGCCTGAAACATAAAATACATCCCAGAGTCCCACAAACACTATCATTTGAAGTTAATTGTTACTGTAGTTTCTGATTCCAACAGTCTTGACAGTTTTATTTGAAACTTATAAACAAACTCGTTTTAATTGAACGCACAGCTTATTCATCGGCTCCCAAATGTTCATTATCCCGGCATGACATCATCCGCGGTCACACTTTGGGTTGTGTGTTAATGGTTGAACACATTTTCTCTGGTCACAGATGTTGTGACTTTGAATGTGGAAAATAGGTGGTCAGTATCCCCACAAACCCCTTTAATTTGTACTTTCTTTGTTTTTTATCGCTTCGTGACCAATTATGTATACAAGGAACGTCCCGTAAAAGACACTGATGTGAACATTTAACGACAGCAGACACACATCTCCCCGGCCCCAAAACACTACATGAAATAAATGCATGACATCATCCGCTGTATTTTATCTCTGGGGTTAAAGGTCACCACCTGCGAGGTGCTCGGTCAGACAGCAGCAGCGGACAATCGCTTCACCCCGACGTGTAGGATCGGTGTCAAGGACGGTCCAAGTCCAGTCCAGCTCTGCTGATCCCCATTGTGGTTTTTTGGTCGCTAGTAAAGTGTTTTCACGTCTAGACGGCGAACCGAAATAGACCCACTGAACGGATTTAGCAGTGTGTCAACTCTATCCTGCCCACGGGATCATTGTACTTTCTCATGAGTGAAAAAGGGCCTCTTCCGTCCTGCTATGTGACTTCACATTTCAATAGAGCTGTCAGCTGGACGAAGAATGTTGATGCAGCAATAAGGGCAGGCGAGATAACAATGATATCTGATCTAGATTCGAAGTCGTGGAACACCGAACGGAGATATTAGCGGGAAATGGGTATCGCTGATTTAGAAAACGGGACGTTTTGTAAAGGCGGGCGTTATGTCGTCATGTATGTGATTGTGTTACATGTGCTGTGATATGACAGGCAAACATGCACCCAGTCCCCTGGAGAGTTAATTACCATTCAGTCACCCGGCAACCAACAATGTTGCTCACATGTATCATGTGTTATTACTGGAAGAAGAAAAACTTTTAACTTTGAAAAACAATATAATATCTTCTAAATGGTTATACATTAGGTATAAGCATGGCGTCGGGTGTTTGTTTCAGGGTTCAGGAATCCCCCTCATTCCCTGTTAATGCACAGTGACACACAGGGAGGGCGGACTGGTATCCGCAGACATTCTCCACAGGCCTCAGAGAGCAAACAATGCATCACAGGGCTGGTAGAGCTGGGCCACGGCTTTCAACTGCAACACAAGACGCAGTCCGTGTTGCTCCCTGGCTTGAAAGCGTGAAGATTGATTGCTATATGAAGCTCTGTTGACAAACCCCATTCGGTGGTTTTCAGATGGTGACGGTTTAAAAAGTGCCAGCGGTGCCGGAGGATCAGCGTGACGCTGCAAGTGAGAGCGGCAGTGAGAACTTGCGGGTGGCAGAGCGACTCACGTCCTGTGGATGTTCAGTGGAGTCTGAATAACGTGACCTGCACCGTGTTGACCTGCAGCTAACAGAAGGGCGACCGATGGCACCGGCGCATGTAACAAATCAACTGGGTTTTTTTTCGGCCAGCAGATCTAGTCTCCACTCTTATTCTGAGTAATGTCTGCCTCTCTTTCATTGGGGCGGAGCGTGAAAACTTCTCAGACACCACGGCTGTGCCAGAGGTGACATCAACCGTATTTTCTCCTATGAGAGATGCAGCAGGATGTTAAGGAGGGTGACATGACGAAACCGCCACTGCTTACGAACGTGTGCGTGTCAACGCCCTTTTTATGTGGATGGTGTGAGAGGGTGTGTGCCAGTGTGTGTGTGTGTGCCAGGTTGGACACATTTATGGTCATGTGCTGTGTGTTTGATAGAGGGGCATAATGTGAAATGAAATGGGGTGAATAGCTTGCATAAAAATATATATATATTTATTGGACGACTGAGACATTATTCTATTTTCTCTCTTTTAAAGAGGCAGATTAACTCTGTCCAATAAGACGTGGCTATGTTCTGCCTTATTTTATACATTAGTGGATACATTTCCCCGATGTTTAAGTTAATATCCTTCTCTTGCTGTCTTTTGGGTGCTCAACTAATCTTGATAATGGACCTTGGCCATTGTCATTTAAGGCCTTTGTAGACCACATGTTTACTTAACTCACTATTGGCAGCGGTTTTGATTACACACATGTACGTACCGTCCATTTAAAGCTTACGTTGGCCCGAGCCACTCCGCAGTCTAATTTATTTTTCAGCACCGACTGCAGATAAAGACAAGGGCCTTTGTGTCTGTGACAGATGGAATGTAACCAGGAATTAAAAGAGCTTCAAATGGTCTAATACAGTTAGATAATCACCCACAATGATTGCCGTTTGTTTAAGAACCAGACAGGGTCTAATGTTACAAAACTGTTTTGCATCACGCGCTCCTGCTCCGATTATCACTTAGACTAGACTTGTGGTTGTCTCCGCGGCTGATTTATGGAAACATAAAACAGGCATCGCACCTACAGCTTCCCCCTGCCAAATCAGGGTTGTTCTCTGCGGCCGTCACGGCGGTGACTTGAAGATTCATTGTTTTTTAATTCCTCCCCTCGCTGCATATCACTTAGATATTAGAGGGAGAAAACACAGGGTCGGGATGAGTGATGGAGGGGAAGGAAGGAGAGTTCAAGACTGTTTTCCATCAACTTAGCCTCTCTTCCTCCTTTCTGTGCTCCATTCTCCTGTCCTCACCCTGCAGTCTCTAACAGAAGAGGGCTTCAAGGAGAGGATGGTTGAAATCAGACTGGGATGGGCCTGAAAGAAGCGTATTGTGAGGTCACATTCTTCCCAAATGCAGGCAGGAGCCAAGTCAGTAGCTGGCGGAATTACCCCCATGAATCATGCCCATTGTGATGCCTACCCAGGATGAGAACATGGAAAGGAATTAGGTATGGCAGAGCCTTATCAGCTTCCCATTCGGAACCGTCCGGCCACTCAGTGCAGGCAGCCCGGACAGCCTTTCCATCCTCGCTCATGTCCATGAATGTGGAATTCCTCCACTGCCATGTGTTGTTACTTAAGGGTGTGCTGCAGCCAAGTTACTGCGCACTTTTCCATCCACGCCCGTCCTCCTGTCTGTGCACTTCCTTCCCTCCCATTTACCCAGAGATCTTTGTGGTAGGTCCTGGAGTTCAGGCAATATTAGGTTGCACCTCTTAAAACATGTCAGGCTTTGTGGTGAAAATTAAAGAATGGAAAAATAGTGAAATGTAACATTTTGCTTAAGGCTTTTTTCACATTCAGGCTGTTAGAAAAGGGAGAGAGGATGAGACAGATGGGGAGAAATCTGACAACTTTTATTAAACTGGGTTTATTTCTGCATGTACATCCCTGTTTTTCACTTCACTTACACAGCCTGTGTCAAGTGATACGTCTCGGGTGGCATCTTTGGTTTTCGAGATCGACCGGTTGTCTTTACCAATAAATTGAAGCAGTCATGAGAAACAAAATATATCATTATTTGAACCCAACTTTCCATTTGAATCTTTCATACAATGCTTTCATGGGGAGAGAAATGGAGTTAATTTCAGAGCAAGTGAAGAAATGTGTTTGTCATTTTTGTCAAGGAGGATAAAAGAGCTCTGACATGCTTTAAACTGGTGATATCAGCTTGTGTGGCTGTGCATGTGAGGTTTACATCAACGCCGGGCAGGACAGGACAGGACTGGGTGTGGGCAGGAGTCAGCCCCTACACCGTCCTCCAGCCCCTCCTCTCAGTCCTCTCCGCATGGGAAGGGCAGGTCGGGTGGGGCTGGCAGAGCTGTGAGGGCCCCCATACCTCATAAGGGCATGACACAAGCACTGACTGCATACATCCGGGGAGTGAAGGCTTTGTCATAACACAGCTCTCAGCAAAATAAAATAAACACAGTGAGAGGAAGAAAGGCGAGGGTGGGCAGAGATAAGGACGGGGAGGGAGAGGAAGAGCAGGTAGGGAAAGAATGGGAGAGGGACAGAGGAGTTGTGTGAGGAAAAGAATGGTGTTATTGGAGAAAGGTGGAGGGAGAAACAAAGCGACAAGCTCCCCCAAGTTGATTACTATTGAGTAAGCCCCGAGTCCATTAGCCTAAATAACATCCAGGTGGTGCTGTGGCTATGGTGGCTTTTTTCACTGGGGTGTAAACGACCTGCTCCTTTTCATGCTCCAACACGGGAGGCCGGGAAACAGGCCAGACAAGTGCCATGTCTCCTTGGGCGATTCCTCCCTCGTTCCTCCCTCCATCACCTGAGTCCCATCAGGAGTCTTGCTCCTACTTGAGATACGTCTTGTTCATCTGCCTTTGACATCAGTTGAAAACATTCTTGCTCTCTGATCTCTGTGTGTGTGTTGTGTGTGTGTGGGTGTCTTCTCGCCCTGCGTGAGACCTCCCTCCATCAACTGCTACAATTCCCTTCCCACAACTGAGCCGGGGGGCCCCCGAGCGCACACTAAACATGCTTTCTTCCACGGGTTTAATGAGGAATTGGAGAAAGAGAGAAAGAATGTTTGGCAGAAGAAAGGTGGAGAGATTTTTCAAAACAGCCATAGAGGATTTATGTGACAGAGGGAGAGTGGAGAGAAAAAAGGGAGAGTCAAGTGATATTCTGGATTCGGAGACAAATATGCGAGCGTGGAGCCGCATTACACCCATGTTACCTCTCATTACCTCCAAATAAGCAGCAGTACACCACAGCTGGCTGCTCTCGCAGTAATGCCACTACACTACACATTAGTGGCTGAATCTCTTTGGTCATTACCCGAGGACTTCGTAGTCTCTCGGTCTGTGTTTCAAAACTGAGGAACAAGGAGAGGCCATGTGACCTACCGCAGCAATGGTCGCAAGAAACAAGAGCTCCTCATAAGCCTCCGTATTTCTCTGTGGGATAACGGTTTGTTAACATAACAAGGAAACAGATATCGTCATCAGCGCTATCAAGAAAGAAACAGAAACCCGCAAACATGTTGGCTATCAATAGCACAGAATCAAAGGAGGAGGATGTAATCACTCAAGTGTTAGAGAAACAACAAAACATGCCTGATTCTGTCGTTCACAATGTGGTGAAGGGAAGCTGTAAGAGATGCATATCTCACTGCGACGTACACAGAACAGGCTGCCACTGTGGGTGAACCCGACATAACCGACGAACACAACCCAGGGGCCTCCTGAAGGAGTCGGTCGATGAGCCACATAAAACTCAAGCACAACACGGCCGAAATGGAAATCAGGTTCCAGAGTAGTAATTTAACCGTCATCGGACATGGAGACAAGCAGCAGCGCAGGTTTCCAACCTCACAAAAAAGGGGATCAATGCTCCAGTGAAAAGTGCCACTGAGGCCGTAAAACTGCCTTTACGTCTTCTTCTCAGAGTAGTAGAGTCAAACTAACTTGATTTAAGTGATCTAGTTACCTCAACATGATAACTGCAATGCAATAAAGACGGTACTGGGATCACATTTGTTTGAAACAGGGTTCCCTGTACGTCTCCAGCTACGCGCAGCTGAATCAAATCCTGGACAGCGAAATTCAGAGGGAAAACACTGGAGCAATATGATTTATTTGCCGCCTTTAATGGTGCAAACCGACTACATGACTTCAGAATCACATTTGTCCGCCAAGTAGACGTTTAAAATCAATGTGGCTTTCCTACACTGGCGCTAGGACACACAGTCTACACACACTTACACATGTAAGAGCAGATTCATACAGCACAGGACAGGACCTCGAGTATTAAAGGGACATTGCAGCGTATATACAAAGGAATTTGTATGTATTGTGTGTACAGACATTATAGACCTGCCAGCATCTTCTTTTGTTGTTTGTCATCATCAGACCAGTTGTGCTCATTTGCTTCCCTTCAATTAGTGTTGCATGTAGTGCGGTAGTCTGCCACTGACATATCAACAGATGCACATGCACCGGTATCCTACTTGTACCCCTTCTGCTCGGTGAGGCAGCTGCTAGGACAAAGATATGCTTCATATGCTATAAGTTCAGCAGTCAGAAGATCCCAAGAGCCTTGTCAAGCTTGTCCGATCGTGAAAGTGAAGTACAACACAGGTAATTGAAGAGCAAATAGATGATCTGTTCTGTATTCTGCAGAAGGATTTGTGTGTATACTCAGGTGACTGTACACAGTGTGAAGGTGCTCAATCACTCCACCCTTCGCCACTGCCCTCATGTCTCAGTGAGCCTTTCTGGCGTTTGTATTTTCGTGCATGTCAAAACAAGACTTTTCAATCCTTGCAGCTAATGATCCCGTTAGCCTCCTTTCCCCCTCACTGCAATATTTGCACAGCAAGCCACCGCTTTGTGCCCCCTCTTTAGCTCTTCTGCTCTCAGCTGTGCTCGGCTCGCCCTTACTTGTAAAACAATTTATCTTGTTGTACTGGTCGTGTCACTTCCCTATCAGAATGTCTGTCAAGCCATCACTCCGCACAGATACAAGCAGCGACTGGAAGCTGTGTTGAGTATAAACCAAGCAGAAAATCCACTCATCTTTGAGGTGACCGTTAGATGTGGTGGGTGAACATGATATGGGACTGGGTGGTGTTTCAGCTCACAGTCTTGAGGACTTGGACCATAAAACACCATGACAAGTGAACAAAGCCAACGCTCTGATCCTTAAGCTCCATAATGACTGGTTGCATGCCATCCATAGGGACTGATCTCATTTACGTTCGCAGAGTTTAGGTCTGTGATCCTCATGCTCTCAACTGCACTCTATAGTAGCGCTGAGTACAATATCAAGCATTGTTGAAGGAGTGTCTGGAATCTCTTCAGCTTTATTATCACTACCATGCTGGCACGGAGAGAAGGGTGTATCTAGATTTGTGGGAACATTGAGTGAAATCTGCAACCACAGTGTTAGCTGGAGAACACACAGGTGAAAGTAAAGAACAGTGTGTGTGTGTGTGTGTGTGTGTGTGTGTGTGTGTGTGTGTGTGTGTGTGTGTGTGTGTGTGTGTGTGTGTGTGTGTGTGCTCATATTTATGTTTGCACATGCCACTGCTTCAGAGTTGTAAGCTTGTGTGAAGTATTTATGGAAGCCTCCAGGAGGGAAAACATTTCAGCACTGAATAAACATTATTTATGGCGACTTTGACAGATACTCACACAGGAACTGTGCACATGGAAGTGCTTCGCACACCAGGTGGATAAAAGCGAGTTCAAAATACGACCTAACTTGGCATTTTTCTTTTGCAAGAGGGAAAAACAATGAGAAAAAAAAAGGGTTTCAAATATTTTGAGGAACTCAGAATGTTTGTGAGTAGATGCATTACAGGTGTGGACTCTCTTTACAAATTTGATGAGTTCAGACGAATTTGTAAAAGGCCGACAAAGTTACCAAACATGACTCGTGACTTCACTTGGACATGGGCCTTTACGACTTGAAAGACTTGATCCTCTCCCTATAAGCCCAAAACGTTAAAAACGTTATGCCGTGAAAAAATGTTAAGTGAATCAACTTAAATTCCCTCATTACAGTTTCACGTTAGATCAATCGGTCAATTTGCGCAAGCAGAAAGCGGCGGCGGAGGAAGCTGCGTGTGAGCGGAGGCTGACGGAGTCATCGCTGCGGCGTTCAAGAGAGGAAGATTTCATTTGGCTTGTTTTTAAAGATCGGTTCATGCTGGGATCAGCATGTTCTAAAAGAGCTACATTAAAACATCTTTGACCAATATTCATGATTATATACTAAAATTTCAGACTTTTGATTTGCTTGACGTCTTGACAAACAACTTAACTTGGGAACGGCCACTCTTGAATTGGCACTCGGGCCTTGAGTATAAAGACTTGAGGCTTACTTGCAGAGCAATGAGTCGGTTCCACCCCTGTAAATTAGTCAACACAGATAAACCAGAGATTTCAAGCAGCTGCTTGAATCTTAATCACACCTGCATTGTCTGCCATCCTCCTATGTTGCAATGAGATCATCACCACTCGGATTCATTGGAAAACTGTGCAGGCATTGACAGGTGAGAAATGATTGAATATTAACTTTTACAAGAGTCGATACCGGTCGGTTATTAACGCCGCAGGAAGGCAGCCATGTAGCAGAAATCGGTGATATCATGAGATTCTTTTTCCCACAGGCTTCTTTTGATCATAGTGTTTATATTATATTTGCAGTGTCATACTTCTCATGCAACATTAGTCTGGGAGTTATGAGAAGTGCACTCCTGCTTACTTTCACAGCAATTAAAATTCCGCACAGGTGCAACTGAAAAAGTGCACACGGGCGTGCACATGCTTACGCAGATGAAGCAAGTAGATTCACGCTTCAAAGACATTCTGTGCCACCTGTATTAAGAGCCTTCATCTTGGGGTGTGGTATTTGTAACTATTAATGTATATCCAAATACTATTAGGTCCTTTTGCACTCTCACTTCAGCTGTGGCTGAAATGTTGCCAGTTCGATCCCCCAGACTGTCAGCGTGAGGGACGGAACTGCCCTCAAGAATTCTGCCCTTGAGCAAGGCACTTAACGCCCATCTGCTCCGATGTGTGTGTGATCACTGTGGAGGCAGTGTAATTAAAAGAAAAACTAACTGTATTATGTTTAACGTGCACAGTGAAACACACGGTTGCCATGGCAACCGCAGGCCGTACAGTGAAAGCCTTATTTGTCTGCTGGATGTTGCCTCACTCTCAGCGGTTCACTGGGTTGGGACTCGTGTTTGGTGGATTTGACGAGCGAACAGCAAATGTTCACTGTGTTTTGGAAGCGGTCCATTTCTGACCCAATTCTCTGGTCTACGGTTCAAACTAAAATACCATATTAAAAATGACATGCTGGGGTTGGTGTGGCAGGGTCACTGGAAACAAAATGGAAAAAGAAGTCTTTAACATTTTTTTGTTTATTGGGAGCATTCCATTTTAGTTCAAAAAAGCACAATTCCCCAGCCTGCAGTACATGGCTGTGATAGACACTGTGATACAGTACACCAATGCATGTTCTGGATACAACATGATGAAAGCCATGTGTGCCTTCATGCACTTTATATTTGGAAGAAAATACAATAGTTCAAACAACAACTCGGAGGTGTCGGGTAAGAATAACTGCAGTCACACTACTTTTTTTATTCAACCGTTAAGAAGTTCAAACAGATACGTGGGAATGCAGAATCCTGTTTGAGGAATACAACATCATTACCAGGAGGTTCTCGACCCAACTACGGGGCATTTTTACAGTGGGATTGGCTGAATAAATCAGCTCTCATGGAGTTCTGAAAGAAGGTTTTACCTCGCTTCTTTGATCTCGGCGGAGCACCTGCATCCGTTGTCTCAGGGAAAAATTCTTGAAAGGTCCCATGCATGTTTATTTGTCTGCCACAGAGACCTGCAGTCTCATCACTTTATTATCAAGCTTTTAACTGTGCTTGTAATAAACCGGTCCGAAGCTCCTGAGTATGTGCTGGAGGAAATACTGAAAGACAAAAATAATGATTAAATGATTAAACCAGGAAAGAGGGCACTGAGTCATTTCATGTGTATTCAGCATAACTGTTCCTCAGCTTCAACTCTCAGGAGGCACCTGTGTTCCATCAGGATGCCATTAGTGTCTCGAACGATCACGCCCAGAATCCTGCTCAAACATCCTGTTTGTCCTGCCTGTATGTGTGTGTGTGTGTGTGGGGGGTCACAGTCCATGTGTACTGTATATGTGTGGGGGAGGAGGAGGGGTACCAGGCCAAGTTGTTATGTTTTAATCAGTTGCGCCTGTAATCACACCACTCAAAGTTGGCAGGCGATGAGACTGGAGATGGGCCCGATGCGGGTAAAATGACTTCCTGTCTCTCGCTCTCCCTCGCGCTCTCTCACTCTCCATTGGCTGACTCATAGCTGGGGAGCGGCCGTGCATGTGAGTGTGAAGAGGAGGGGAAGTGAGCTCACTGGTGGGCCCTCTCGGGGCCAAATCACGGCCCGCTAATTAACCACAGAGTGGCCCCTTCCCAAGAGCACCCAGCGGGGAGTCCGCTCACCACAGCCACTGAGCTAAAAGACTCGGCGGTCGCCAGTCCATGCACATGAGGAAGATAACACCAATGGTCGATCCTCTCATTCAGTCACGTACCAATTTAAAATATACTCCACGGACACTTTGAGTGACATCAGTTGTTTTCTTTGAGCGCCAACCCAAACGAGCGGTTCTGGGACCACGTTGCCCCGTGTTGCCATGACAGTGTGTACCTTGTGTTTTGTAATTGGTTCCAGATGGATAGGTAAAGCCAAAGATACTACATCATACAAGCGTCTGGTCGAATAATCTCCCACCAGCTCCAGAATGCTTTCATTGGATAAAGAAAGGAAGTGATGATCACGATTTACAGCAATCTAGAAATCTAGACCACCACCTTGTCTTGGCTGGCTATGATTTAAAAACTGGCGAAGTGGTTCAGCCTGTGGCTTGAGGCTTAAACGGGTGAGGAACAGCCAAGCCCACCCACACCTGACAATCCAGGGTGATATCCAATAAAAAGGCAGGCTTTAAGTGAACAGGCATTCGTGTTTGATTTTTACTCACTCTTGAAATGCCTCTAACAACTCACCGCAGAGTTCGTGGGGTATTTCTGCTCTAATAATTCCAAACAATAAACAGTGGTCTGCAACAAAAAGGGAAACAATATGCCGATTGAGAGAATAAATCCCGAAAGGGATCCGGGATGATTAATTCGGAGAAGAAAATCAAATCATCTTCTTTTGCAAAGCTCCTCTGGCGGGGAAAGACTTTAAATAAACTTTCATCAGGAGTGATTCTGTTTTTAGACGTGCAGCAGTACAGCTGCTCTTCACAAGAGGAACCACAGTTTTCTGCTCGGATCTTATTCAGTAAGGCATTTTGCTTTGCCCCCGTGTTCCTTTTGGTACTTATTCTTGCTCTGGTGTTTGGTTAAATGGTCGTCAATCCAAGGGAACGGGCAGTTTAAAGAAGGCATGCACGAGCAGATCAGAATAAAATGTGTAAAACTACAATGACAACAGCTCAAATGAAAAATTCTCCTACTTATACTAAAGCAGAATGTGTGAACGAGAGGAGCGGCCCAAACTCTCATCCTCAGTTGAGAATCCAAAGAATCCCTTGACTGATCCTAGATCACGTTGTGGTTCTTGGACCGGACTCTTCATCTCTGTGTGAGATGAATTGGCTGCAAAATATAAACTCCCTGTTGAACGACCCAGTTCTCTCTGTGCAGTCAGGTTAAATGCCTTTTAACCTCTCTATGACTGCTATCATTTTCTAATCAATCATCATTTTATTAATATCTTTAAGACACTCCGAGCTCCCTCTCCGCGCTCGTCATTGTGTAACTGTCTGTTACGAAACGCAACATCGCATGAGAAACAAAAATAATATCGAGGATCATTGATGGGAAGCACACTAGAAGTTGTGCATCATATGATGTGTCATCATCTTTTTGAGCAATTGGCATGACACCGTGTTGATGTTCCATGACAGTCATTATCTTCCGTCATTATCTTCCACGGTCACTGCCAAAGCAGGAATACCCACTCAGACGTCAAGTCAGATCATCTCTGTGGTGAACCGCAGAACGACGGGAGCCAGTTTATCATATTTGCAGCATGCGGTGCCGCATCAGCTCCAGAAACATTCATTATTGGCCTGATTGGCTCTTATTAGAGTAATAGAATTAACTGGCTCTCTACAATCCAGTCACTCATACAGATATTGCATTTAATTTTTATTTTCTTTGTTCATTGTCAAATTGATTTGTTGGCCAGAAGATTCATTTAATTTTTTGCCCTTCGCTGCAATGATTTCCTCTTTCTGCATTAAGGAGCAAACATGTTTTAATTGCCAAGACAAATAAATGTACACGAGTTTGCACTTGTTTAGAAGTAGATTTAAATGCAGAGTTTAACTGAACATACTGACAGAGGGATCCTACACTCAGCG
>CAAKHC010015584.1:2620-17936 GCA_901007825.1 Macroramphosus scolopax | reverse complement strand
CAGCCTCTCAACCTCCAGGTATGTGACTGTTCACTTTACATCCCATTAACTATTGATCATCCTTTCCTTGCTGCTCTGCTGGAAAAACCTTCAGCTTCTCTCCCATTTTCACTATTCAAACACACACACACACACACACACACACACACACACACACACACACATCAGGGACCAGGGACCCACCCCACTTGCCTGTGTACTCTTTCATCATCTCTCAAGGGCGTGTACAAGCGCAACACACACACACACTGCGACACAGTCGCATACACACACCCAAATCACTACATACACACACAGCAAAGATGCAATCTTGTGGCACAGTAGCAGGCCAATCACACCGCTCTGCTGCCAGACTCACTCTAAATCCACCTTTTTCATAAATGTTTCTGACTCACACGCTCACCGACAGACAGACCGACAGACCTGGAAGAGATTGTATAGTACAAACCCTCCCAAAAAGTAAAATGCACACAAAACTAAAACCACAAACCCTCAGCCGTCTCTAAACCAAGTATAATTTATTATTTAGGTGTTGAAAGACATGCAGTTAAACATGTGAGGATCCTCCTGACTATTTTAACCAATTACACATGTATACACACACTGCCTGTCTGGGTACATTTGGTAAGATAGAACTGAAGTCAGACTCTGACAGTACTTGAGGAATAAAAATTGTACCCGATGTTCATTTTAAAACTCTTAAGTTACAGACTCGTTTAAAGAGAGTGAAATAGAGAGAGAGGGGGAGATGAACCACAAGCTGAGGGAGTGAAGAAAACTGTATGGTTAGTGTATTTCTGTAAGAAGAAGAAGAAGAGATAGATATATGTCGTTCACTGGCTACAGACTTTGGAACCGGGCTGCAAAAAAGCAAACTGTCTCACGATCGTCAACAGTGATGATGACCTGATTTGACCTTTTATCTAATATGGGGTCACTCGCCGACATCATCAGTTATCTTCTCATCCCCCGCATAACCCTTTGCATTTGATAAGCCGACCTCCAAGCAGCCAAATATTCTAAAGATAAACACTCCCCGAGAGTTTGTGGCCATCGTTGCTGTGTAGTATTTCGGCAGAAAGGGGTGGGAGGGACTCTCGGAGATGAGTGTCAGCCTATTAGCGGCGACTGGAGAGCCTAACTTACTCTACAGACCACACACATCATATTGCAAGCATGTCTATAATTCAGTAAGAACAACCTGTCTCAGTGTGTGTGTGTGTGTGTTGAGAGAATTACTGTAATGAAAGCTCTGTGTCAGCAGCTCCGCCCATCTCCCTTTAGTCTGCTGATTACAGCCCGTTTGGTTTAAACGCACACACAAATGTCACAGCAGCTGACCCGTCAATGACACTTTAATTAACCCTTCCCTTTCTTTAGTTTCCTGGTAATCTTTCCCATCCCGACATAACAACCGTGGCACCAAATACCAACTAGCGACACACAGATTTGCGAGCATCGTCTGCTACACATACATCCTCCTGCCACACACACACACACACACACACACAGTTGTAGCTCATCAGCGCTAATCCCTCTCCCTCCGTCTCTTTCCTGCCGTCTAATCCAACATCTATCAGAATCCAGCCACCTTCTCTGAAGCCAAAATACACAACTAAGCCCTGATATTTCCAGACAACATCTATTTGTGTGTGAAGATAATTGGAGAGGCTAGTACATGTGTGCTAGTGTGTATTAAGCACACGCACCACGTTAGGAATCAGTCTGAATGGGTAAGTGGGTTTGTATCTTTCTCTGTAGACATACAAGTCGTGTTTCCCTGCAGCTTTATACACGTGGGTCTGATTACATGCGGTTTTGCCTGCAATCATATGTGGATAATGTGGCGCAACCTGTCTGCTAATGGCCTGAACGAGGTCACGGCTCATCATACCGACCGATGTCTTCCTGGTCCTTCCCAGAACTGTTGCCAATTGGATTGTTTAAGGATACTTGCCAATACTTTGTTAACCCTGATTCCTATAAATAAATGAGACATAAGATTTGGACAGTGAGAGTTTAATAGCCTCTAAGACGTACAGTAGTGGTTCTCCATCCTGGTCCTGCATGTTTTAGATGTCCCCCTGCTCCATCACACCTGATTCAAAGGAACAGCTCGTTATCAGGCCACTGCAGAGGTTGATAACGAGTCTGAGTTGTTCTAGCAACAGGATTCGGTGGTAAGTTTAAAAGAGATCTATTGTTGGTGTTGAGATGTCTGTAAATCAACATGTAAAAGGGTTTCTATTGTGGAATGCCAATTATCAGTGAGAAAAACCAGCACTTCCAATTAACAGGTTCATACGCACCTGCCAGATAAAACATACCTCCAACAGGTCTGCGTTTCATTGCAAAATCTGTTATGTTCATGGGCAATGGACAGTATTAGCTTACAGTTGTAGTCACACACAGTATATCAATCTACTGGGCTGTTGTGGACATAACAGCCTCTGGGCTGTTAGAGAAGCCTGTAGGGAGGCTAAACAACCTCTCCTGGAAACCTGAACCAGGACTGCTAAAGCAGCACACCAAGGTCACGAAAGTTGGTGATGCCGATGGAATCACAAGCTCACTCTTGCTCTCAGTTGTGATCTTAATCTCATCATTCATTCATTGTTTATCCTGCTAGCTAGTTCTCTGTACCGCGGATGACTAGAGAGTAATGCTCCAGGTATTTTGTAACAAGGTGCAACATTGAACTGCTGCCAAAGGAGCTGATCACAGTGTCTCAACCAACAGATCCAGGGGTGACTCATGTTCGCTGAAGGCTTGATACGTGTAGGTCAATGTTATTTTAATGGTGGTTCACAGGGCCTCTGCAAATATATTTTAGTCTTTTTCAGAAATGCTCACAGGGTGAAAACCTAACGTTACCTTCAGTTTCTCTGAACACGCATGTTGAAGACCTTTCTCACTGAGAAAGAAACTACATCTACATCCAGGTGACTGAATATATATCAGAAGGCATTGCACAGGGCACACACAAACACACATGCTGGAATATTTGTACATCTGTGTTCTAGCCCCTTACCCCAACACGCACAAATAACTGGATAACAGCTGAAATGCACGAGGCACAGGCGTGGCAGGACAAGACTGTGATCAGAGAGCTTTCATTATAATAGACTGAAGCTGCTACACTGACCACAGGAGCCGCACACACCTGCACAGGGACAGAATTGTTTTTCCTTCGGTATACGGCTAAGCAGAAACTACACAGAAACAGCAGGAGTAGCACATTCTGTTGAAAAATTATCAAAATTAGTACTTTAACGAACTGCAATGTTAAGGGTCGTTTCTTTCATTACAGATTAAAATAAATCAAATGTAAAAGTATCCATGATCCTGTAGCTCAAAACAATCAATAAGCAAACAATGAAGCCAGAGTATCCTGCTTAAAAGCTCCACAAATATCTTTTCAGAAAACGAGGTTGGCACAAAGCTGGACTCAGCCAGGATAAAGCTGGTAGAGCAGGTAAAAAAAAAAACAACCCTTAACCTAAACTTAGCCTAGAACAGATTCTTAACCCTCAAACTGCCATTTGAAGGTGTCTCAGTGAGGACCGCACTCTCTCCAAATGTTCTGACTTCCATGGCCCTCACAACGATAGCTCTACAAGTACACACAGTGTCTGTGTGTGCAAAGAAAGCTGCAGTAGCCACAGGGTGAGAGGACGGTGGACAGGGGGGCTGTATAAAAGAAGTTAGAAGTGGTACAAAAAGAGAGGGAGGGGAGATTCTGGCCAGCTAATCAAAGCAGAATGAGAGGATAAGAGTGAGGGGTGGGAACCCTGTGAAGATTTGCCAAGAGAACAGAGAGAGAGAGAGAGATAGAGAGAAAGAGAGCGAGAGAGAGCAAGAGAGAGACAGAGCTCCACAGCCAGCACAAATCCCACATTCAAAAGCATTCTGGCCATAACCCTGCACACATACAAATGTGCACACACAGAAATGTTTTATATGGTAATGCATGTACTAATCTATGCATACAGAAAACTGTACGGTGCTTGGGAGAAAGCTGAATCTGACTCCAGTTTTGCCACAGCACGATGCAAAGTCATCTGACAACACAATGTACTAGTTAGTCAAATACATGCAAGTGCACATTCCTGGTAGATTATTCTGCAATGGGTAAAGGGTCGTTACTCTGTTTGTGGCAATTGTCCTGACAGAGCATAACTGACTGTCACTGTGATAACTTCCCAGTGTTTGGAGGGATGATAAGCTGTCAAATTCATAGATCTGCTCCTAAAACTGCCGGTCCTTGATCGTCATCTCATTTGTATGTGAAGCAACATGCAGTCCCTTGTGATTTATACACACAGTGCTGCTTTTAGTCTGAACGCCAAGTTGCGCACCCACACCCACCTGTGGTACTGGGTCTGGAGGAACTGAAACTCCTCCTTGATGCGGTCCAGAGTTTCTGGGTAGGTTAGTTTCAGTGACTGGGGTGTCCCTGATGCTGCTGCGGCCGCTGCTGCTGCTGCAACCACTGAGGCAGAGGACCCTGGGGGTGGCTGGAGAGGTGCCTGAGAAAACAAAACATACCCAACTTAGACTTGCAGTATTTACATGTATGGTAGTCACCAAGGGATATTCTTGAAATTGAGCTTTGTAATATCAGTGAAAGAAGGCCAATTTATAGTCTTTGTAATAAGACTATAAATAAGAATAAATAAGAAGGAGATGCCTATACTACTGCAATAAATCATTGCAGCAATGAAGCCTAAAAGCTGGCCCTCATGAGTATTCTTGCATGCTAACATGCTGTACGTAACCATCATGGGGGGCTGTCTCATGCAGAGAAAGTGTCATCGCCAACAGAGACAAATGTGAAAGGGTCACCAAGGCTTGGAAAGGGGGCTGAGAGAACAAGAGATTCTTAGCCAAATGAGCACATATTGTTTAATTGCAAGACTGAGCAGGGGAAAGAAATATGAGCAGTGGGGAGGGAGGAAGTGGGGGGAAAGGGACCCCATCGTGGCTGTAGACCCCTCCAAACTCCTTTGCTTAGTCTCCCCTTCTCTGCAGGGTCCAGAGCAATTAGGAGACTATAACCATAGGCGTAATGCTGCAGGACAGGCGGACAAAAGGGGGCTGAGAGCTGGACTGAGAGGGTAGTGGGGGCTGTCCGTCTGTCTGTCTATCTGGCTCTGTGTCAAAATAACAGAGCGCCGTAGCCGACAGGGACAGCCAGTTCAGAAGCTTTAAGACAGCCTAGTGTGACAGTGAGGTTAAGTAGTCAATTTCTTCCAGAAAGTAATGACTAATAGACAACAAAGCAATGTGAAAAATAGATGCTGGAGTCTACTGAAAAACATAGTTTGCTCCTATTTCACCCTTGAATGAATAAGAGCTTAAAATAGAATCGGGGGGTTATTATTTGGATGTTCAAGGTTGCTTTAAGTCAGAACAATACATTTCGGAGAAAGATGGATCCAATAAAAACTCAATAGGAATTTCATAATCAAAAATAGAATGAAACTGTTATAATAGGAGTTTTGTTGCATTTCAACATAAATGGAAAAATCTTTGCGTCATGACATTCATAACATGTACTTGCCAGTATTTTTTTTAAATTCAGATTTCAGGTACATCTTGCCAACCAGTGCCACAAAATTGCTGCAGCAATATTTTTCCATATAAAAAGGACCGTTAATATATACTTTTTTTTTCATATCATTCGCTGAAGTCACGTAGCTTTGCAGACCTTTGACTGCGCTGCCATGCCTGCACCCGAGGGAGGTGTTATAATGTACTCTACTTCCTTGTGCAGCAAGGAGTGAAGAGGTGTTCTTAAACGGATCTGTTTTTCTTAACATTCCTCCTAGCAGGTATCTAGCCACATGGACAGAGCTACGAAACCAAACGGTTTTTTTTCCCATATCCTCAGATCCTATATTAAGCCTTTCTTATATGTTCCACCTTGTTCATTCGCTGCTGCCAACCGTAACCCCCACTCAAGTAATGACTTCCCCTGTCGTCATCTAGAGCCTCTGTCAGAAGAATCAGGTCTAAATACAATCCTTCACATCAACGATACATAATGTTTAAATAATTAACAACTTTATTACAACCTCACTCAACCCCAATGACTAAAGAATGCATCGGGTGGTGTAAGAGAGTTGTGGAAAGCAACCGCATGTTGGCACGAGACGGGCTGAGTGCGCAAACACAAACATGTACGTCGCAAGTGTTCGGTGATAAGTGAGGAGAGAGAGAGGCAGGATGGAAACAGGGAAAGGTGTGTCACCCACTGTGAGGAGAGAGAGAGAGAGAGAGAGGGCATTTGAATTTGGAAGGAAAGGTGAAAGGAGAAAGATAAGACAGATGACAAGTAAAAATGGACAGATAAGATGGATGAGACCGGCAGTGAGAAAGGCGAGAGTATACAGAAAAGAGATGGAAACTGAATCTGTTCTGAAAGGCCTTGGAAATAGGAGATAAGAGGAAGGAGAGGAAGAGGACAAGGGAAAGGAACGGAAAGGGAAGAAAAGAAGATAGGAGAGGGGCTGTGGCCTCATTGTTCCTCTTTCTAACAAGCTGCTCTCAATCTGTCGGCCAGATCCCCCTGCTAGAGCACAGCCACACACACTCCTCTTTCTCCTTAAAAACACACAACTACTGTACTCACGGTACACACACATTTCATCAGTCTTGCTGACACAAACACACTGCTCTTTTACTTATAGAAAACCAATAAACACACACTCCTCGTGCACGCAGAGAGCAATTAAACTACACAGGGAAAAGGAGCACTGAAGGCCATTTTATGGAGGATGGAGGCGCGCTATCTCTCTTTTCACTCTTCTTTTTTAATCACCCACCCTTCCTCTTTTCAATTTATTTCTTTTTTTCCTCCATAACCATGTCTCCAGCACACAGGTGAGAGGAGGGACAATGTATTTCTTATACATGGAGGCATGGAAAAAGCTAAGGAGAAGGAGGGAGGGGAGCCCTCCGTCTACTGGCGCAGCCATTCAGGACCTTACACATAACTCCAGTCTGTTGGTTAGAATTGTTATGATGATTCACACCAGACTAGACTGGACGCATGAGACAGATGCGGTCTCTGAGACACCGGAAAAGCAAAGATCATCAGCATGTATAACCCCTTTCCTAACTCCTTACATATCCAATGAATCACTGCTATTAGTCTGTGGCATCTCCTGATCAGGGAAACAGCTGAGCAGACTTTAATGTGAGGGGTCAGGTCATCAAGCCGGCCTTATGACCTGTGGGAATACATCGGGGGCAAGCCTCACCTGATAATCCCACAGCGTGTTATTTCCTCCCTCTACACTGTGTCCTGGCTTAAAGGCAAACAAGAGACGTGCCGTCTGACCTTGACCAAAGCTTACATATACTTAAATCGCTGTTACACAATTCAAGGCTAGTTGTACCCTCAGGTTCTGAAACACCTAACTGAGTTTGCATGAGGTGGGAAAGTCTAAAGAATGTGATTGAGATTATCCTATTAGTGAACTACTTTGATGAATCAATGGGGAGGTGTTTACAGGCCCTGATCCGCCTGGTGTTGTTGGATCACTGCTCACTTCCAGGGAAGCAGTGGCGAAATCTGTGAGCTAATAGTCTCTATTGTCGAGGATGATGGGGCAGCTACTGAAAGGGAAAAACCAAGGTATGACCATCACACCAATCTCACTGAGTCAGTTGGTGATTAAACAATGCAAAGCAGTGATTAAACGAGGACCTGATAATGGGAGGATATTGCAGAGACCCCACCAATATGATGCCTTTTCTTCTTTACACAGATGTCGATTCGGCGCTTCTGTTGTCGGCTTTCCCGACAAAATGTTCTGTTCCGCCGTTCAGTCTCTGTGCATTTTATATAGAGATGGTGACGTGCAATATTTCCGCCTTGAAAAGGGCGGTTGTGTAAAAGGGGCTAATGAGACAGAGATACAGAGAGAGAATGAGTCATCTATGGGGGTAGAAAGATTTAAAATCATACTCCACATCCCTTCGGAGGAAGGAGGAAACAACAGCAACCACAGCACTGCTGGAAAGGCTGCGACATAGCTGATCAGGTTTTATGGTCCACACACACACACACACACACACACACACACACACATTATATTCAAGGTCACGTATAACACAAGTGCATGCAAAGACCTGTTCACACATGTACAGACAGACGTAAACATTAAACATGTTAGATTCTGATGAGAGGGGGCCGTTAACAGTGTGGCATTCTCGTTCCTGTTTTCATTTAAGATACTTCTAATTACACCGCAAGCAACAAACCACTATGACCTCACATCCTTGCTCTAAACCCTCACTCTCAAAAAACATGTGCCCACACTTACACACATACGAGACAACACGCCCACACATGCCAGGACGAAAAACAGCGTGTGTGCGCAAGATGCAGTTATATTAACAAGCGCACATGTACTTTATTGTTCTCACACAGGACTGAATTCTGAGATGAATCTGCAGGATGTATCTCAATCCTCACTGCCCACAGTGACACATAGTTGGCTAAAGGAGGTAAAATGGTTCCATCACTCCGATGATGCGGTTGTGTGACCAAAAGATTTACTCGATAGAATCCTTCGCAGTGTTTTCATCAGAAGTGGAACCGGGGTCAAACCTATTTCTGTCACGTATTCCTTACAATGTTCACCACTGAAAATCCTCCCACGCTTCGTCAAAGAAACAAAAAAAATAGTCCTCCAAATAGTCTAAACAAACAACTTTCCCTCTTCGACAAGCCTCATAACCGTCTCCCGTATCGTCTTCCCTGCTTCAACCAACTTTTAATCCTATAACAGTCAGGGCTTCTCAGAAGCCTGATGTGGAGATCCGTTTTTTATGTGTTTCATTAGAGCTTGATCTCTCAGTACGTCTCCTTCAGCTGGGACGATGCCGGGCTACTGCCTCCCTTTATATAGCTGGGCCCATTAGTCAGGCCACTAATTACACTGCTTACCCACAGAGTCGATCATCAGAGTAAACACCCACCGAGCTCTCCGTCTCCCCCTCTGTCAACCGACTACCCCCGAGGATGCAAAGACACTCTGAACCGGAATAGCATTTCTGAATGTGTATCTCTGTCTAGCCTCCCACGCACGCCTACAGCACACCTACACAGAGTACACATGTCAATACACCGTCGTATAAAATTATTCAAACATGGCTGTCAACACACAGCAGTGATTTGCATTGTTAAAGAGGTTTGCAGTGACAAAGAAAAGACACAGGTCTATTGCTCCCACCTCCTTCCCCCACTTAACGTCAAGCAGCTATCTGCTTGGCTCTGCGCTGGAGAAGCGTGCTGTAATCTCTCAATGATTCCTGCACTTAGAGGGGAGGGGCTGCCAGGCACCTGCTTCATTACCACCGCACAGCTTTCTTTCTCTGCTTCCCCCCCCCCAACCCTGCAACCCCTCCACCTCCTCATTCCTCCCTTTCCTCCCGCAAGCCTCGTTATTCAAATTTCCCTGCTGTCAGCCCACATTAGCGAAGCGCCACAGTTTGCCTGTCAGCTGGCTTAATTGCTGGAGGTGCCTTCACTTATTAGGTAACCCCCTCAGCTTGTTTGTTCCTTCCACCGAGACGCACCTCCACAACAGCTTGTGTAAACCAGAGATCCCCTTCAGCCTCTTTTTCTTCATTTTCTTCTGCTTCTCTCTCTCTCTCTCTCCTCTAATCGCTGGCTGAGCAAAGCAGGCGCGCTGCTGATCGATAGCCACACTCACCACTGGGTAACAGTGATGATAAAGAGCTGAAAGCATTCGGCTAGTTTTGTGCTAGATCCGATGATGGAGAGGAGAAGGCCTCATCTCCGTCACTCCTTCAACACTCTCTTCACGGAACACATTTTACTAACTAACCTACACCGACTTTTGTTGTAAAAAATTTGTCAGATCAACACTTAAAATGGGCTGAGGTGGAATAAATGGTATAAAGAATAGAGAGCCCCAAATGCAAACAAAAACTGCAGAACGCACCTTGGAAACTGATCAGTTTAAGTGACCTGCGTGTGCTGATCACTGTAGTGATAGTTGCATATTTGCTGTTGCAATGAGGAGAACGTGATGCATCCCTGATGTAACACAATGTCCCAAAGTACTGCTGTAGCAAGTGTTGTGTACGCTCCGCACTGTGGCGAGTAACAGCGTGGCCAATAGAAACAAGGCAGTTTGCCAACATTGCCATGGATGAACCATCTCCGCTCTGTAGTTGGAAAGAAAAGAGGAAGGGTGGAGCAAAGAGAGGGAGATACAGAGGAGGAGGCCATGTAGGTGATGCCACTAAATATGGGAAAATCAAAACAGAATTAATGCAGAGGACCGCAGAGAGAGTCATTGATAACAATAAGATTGCTATCCAGCTAATGGCCCAATGAGCCAAACGGACGCAACCCGTTTCAAAATTCACACCTCTTCTCTGAATTGGTCGCAAACTATTCATCACAGTGAGGTGCATCAAATGGCACAACCTGAGCTTTCCATTGATGCCAGTTAATTGTCTGTGCAATTAAATGTCGGGGAGAAAGATAATTTTCAATTTACAAATGGAATCAGTTACATACTGCATACAGCTCTGTGTCACTCTCCACGTGCATTGGTCTTGTTTGGACAACTCGTCATCGCACGGGTACGAACAGCTCACGAGTAAGAGCGGGACCAGCGCTTTGTACTGATGGGAGTTATATTTGTACACCAAAGTCATCACGTTCAGTACACTGAATAGAGTAAAAAAAAAAAAAGTTAATATTTCTGGAGGAGTATTCTAAGTGCATTGACAACTATGCGAGATGAAAAATTAGTTATTCAAAACAACTAGTTGGTCAATTTCTGTTTGCCGAAGTTGTCCTGATGGCCTAAACTACAAATATTCAAGAGGATAAGGTTTAAATTAAGATCTGTTATTGCGCCCCGACAGCTGCCTGTAGAGGATGAGAAGGGTGAACATTGAAGAAGTAAACGAGCCCTCGGTATAGTCGCCTATTAACAAACCCCTCCCCCAACGCAGGGCATTGTTCAGAGAAAAAAAAAAAGAGGTGAAGTGCTCGTGGAAATATCATGATTAGTGTTATCATGACCTATGAGATATGTGGATGTCTATGATCATTTGAAAGATATTAGTCATTAAAGTACGTCAGCGGACTGCGGCAATGGAAAGCTCCTCAAAACTCCCACTTCTCCCGAAGCAAAGACACACATCTTACATTGTTAGGAATTAAAGTGCAGCTAACCACCACGTAATGACAACATTTTCTCTTTATAACTGTATTTATACTCTCAGTTCTGTTGTCCTTTGACATGGTTTAATCATGTGTCGAAGTAAAAACAGTTCATCTTAGTGCAGGCTAACACCTACTGTTTATTTCTGATTTGAATATAATTTAATCTTCTTGATGTTTTGCGTCCTCCGTCTAAGCTCCTCCTTTCTGTGTGTACGATATCGCTCGTGTGTTTCTGTCACAGAGGCAGATTTAAAAGAACACAGAGGATCTAAGGTAGCCTGCCATGTCCTATACACTTCACAGCTTGTCTACTGTATGTGGCGTCATGCTGAATCCCAGAATGATCTGGGCACGTGAGCGGACCCGAAGCCCTTTCTGTGTCAGGTTCAAGTCATTTAGACTCCACGGTGACATTACATCTGTGCACATCATCGAACTGTTCATCTCTGGTGATGGAAAGTTTGACATGAGGATAAGATGTATTCAGTCATTAGAAGATGTACATGTAGTGCGTCTGAATTTATCCTTATGTACTATTTACTGCATATACACAATATATGCGTGTTATGTGTGGACTATAAAGGGTTAAAACAATCCAGTAGTATAGAAACAAGTGTTCACGGAGTTTCCACTTCACATGAAGAAGCATTAAATCTGTGGGGAGAAGCATGTTCAATTACATGATTAAGTGCTGGATCTGAAAATGCACTTATTGTTCAATCCTTCATTATTTGACCAAATGTACGTTTTATACAAGTCAGATGTTTATCATGGGTCAGCTCCTTCACAGCAGACCAGTATATAGTGGTGACAGGTTATTGGCCACCCTCAGAGATTAAACAGTTTGCCAGGTTGAGTGGTCCTTCACTCTGGAGGTGAAAACTAGAGCTACTGATTGCAGGAGACTTGCAGGGGATGGGCGCCTTCCATGGTACTGTTGAGTTCAGCGGAGGCTTGAAAAGAAACAGTGCGGCTGGTCTAAACATTCCACCCAGCCCAGCCGCAGTCTGCTCCTCTCACCCTGGGACGCCTGCCCATACATTAAGATGTGGTTTGGAGCTCTCACAGGAACACAGCGAGGAGAGGCTGGATGAGAGGGATTGGGTTTACAGTGCAAACCACAGACCCACAGTCTGCCTCCTGCCCTGCCTTCCTGCAGTCCGCTTTACTACATACACAGCTGCTGGTGTGTGTGATGTTTGTGTATGAGCTGCATGTTTGGGGATGGTGGACTCACAAGCTCACCCAAAAGTTAGTACCGGCTGAGATGCAGTTTGCATTTGCAAATAAGCAGTACTGGCAGCACACAAAAGCTACACACAAAAAAAACAATAACTGAATTTCTTGGATGAACTAATTAAAATGGAGCACGTGAATATACTTCACATGGCTTAATCTCGTTTCAATGCATTGGACATGAATGTCAAAACACCGTCAGGGGTGGGGTGCAGGGTGGCATGGCTGAGGCATGTAGATGAGGGTTAGGCAAATGAGCAGGTCTTAATTGATACTTCACACAGCTGGAGGACCAGTGTTTATGTATTTCAGTCTGCTCAAAAGCTCTCCACCTAACTTGACTGAGGCAAATTAAAGCCATGCAGCATGAATTGTGATCCCATCCTCACATTGACTTGTTAGATCCAAAAACACAGAAAGCATGCAAATTTATTTCTCATTTGTCGAGCTCACGTGAGCTAGGTGTTAGAGGGATTTATAGCTAGCTTCCTGAAAAAGGAGGTAGCTCCTTTAAAACCCAAAAGCAGGAACATGAAACACCCTTGATATGATTCAAAATATTAAACGATTTTTCGAAACAAGAGCTGGTACTCCAGGAGGGCAGATCACTGAGAGAAGGTGTCAACAAGCCAAGCTGACTTATTTCCCCCCCTCAGCCCCCTGAGCAAGGCACAAACAAACACACACTTCATCATCTGGGTCAACTCCACAACAGTGTGGGGATGGAACAACACTGCATGTTTCTAAGCCGATGGTGGTGGAGACATGCAGTAAAGTTGGGCATTGTTTGAGGGGGGCTCGAACCTAAACTCACTGCTGTGGATCTGCCTGACCTTCATAAGACCAACATTACACCTGGCGTTAATAAACAAACAAAATACTAGCCGATATCTTTATTTCCCACACAAAAAGTCTCCGGAAATGCACGTTAAGGATGAGACCAACAATTATAGCTCGCACTTCAGTATTGAGGCTCCTTAAGGTTTATAAACATTACATTTCCATGTTTTTGGGCTTGAGGGTCCTGTTATAAGACAATAGCGTCGTTAATACTTACATAGTAGCGTAGCCTACTTACCGGTTGCCGGTTTTGAGGAAACATTGTGGCCGCCGACTTGAGTCTCTGTGCGTTTTTTGTCCTTCTATCTCCCTTTCGGGCGGAAAGCTTCGTCGATATATACGAGCAGCCGATAGAGCCCACTGGTGTTGGTCTCAAAGAGGCATTTGGCCGGGTTTCAGAGGCAATGGCACGGCTAGTCTAAGCTCGCTCATTCCTCGCTTCCTTTGTTCTGGGTTCTATCTCCAACCCCGCACCGCACCGCACTCGACAGCAAGGACAGGGAGAGGAGAGCAGGAACGCCCGGTCCAGGAGAGCTTTCTTCCGAGTCCTCAACTTGGCTCCTCCGGCAATTACAATGTCGCAATTGGTTTCCCTCTCCGATATATTTTTCACCGCCCGTGGTATAAAGACCAGAGAGGGGGGAATGTGGTCTGCTGTGGCTTCGGAGACGGACACACCACCAGCACATTCAATGTAGCCGCAGCCTCTTTTGTCTCGCTCGCTGGCCTGCACTCTTTTCACACAACACTCCCAGTCCCTCACTTCTCTCACTCCCCCCTTCTCTGATCCTCAATGGGACATAACATATGAGTAGCTTTCTTAAAAGAGAGGGGGGTTGCTGTATTCCCCCAGCGTTTGTTTTTATCAAAATGAATAACCTTATGAGGGTTTTGTTATGCTAATTCCCCCCAAAAAATATTCTTTTCCCCCAATCTGCCGACTGGATAAAGTCATGTAGCCTACTTGGTAAATGTGAGCATCAAGCAATGCTGTTCTTCAAACAGCCTTATGATATTTGCAAAGACATCATTACTTCTATTTACAAGTGTTTCATCGCAAGTATCTGCATCAATCCGAACAATTAAAGAATAGAACTCTATTTTCTAAAGTGTAAAATTGTCTTTAGAAAGAAGAGGTTCAGAGAAATTGTTCAGTGATTGAATGAAATCTCCACGTGGGGCTCGGCCTCGGCACAGTAAACGCTGCTAGAACGAGCCAATGGGCGTTGAGAACACCCACGTGGGGCGTGCTGACCGTTCGCTGATTGGAGGATATAGGTAGCACAATGCTCCGCACGTCAATCAAACGGGCTACAACCGCTCCGCGGGGTTAACCCTTTCAGGGGTCCAGAGATGGGGAATGCAAGAAGGAGTTGTGTGGTGCCTGAATCAAGATTCAGTGGTTTTCCTTTTTCTCGCCACAAGCTGTCGATGCATTCAAATATCCTACTTTTCATCCTTGTTAATGTCGAAATAAATAGACTTTGGTCTATGGTCTGCATCTTCTAGATGCCAAAAATTAACCACAGGGAACTGACCAAATTTGAAAGGACCAAACATATCTGAATCACAGCAGAGGAGAAATACAGTCCCGACGAAATATAATGTTGCAATGCCTGCATGGCTATATTGAATGCCTGCATTGTTGTTCCCGAAAAAGAGAATTATTCTGGAGAAGAAGAAAAAAAATTGCAGGAAAATTGGTATTCTGGTGGCAAGACCCCTTTAGCAGGGCTCATAATTAGAGAGAGAGAGAGATATTGAAAAAGCAATTTCTGACAGTGGAAATCACAACCTGCCAGAGGTGGAGTTGGAATATATAGATGGGTGAGTGTTTGTGAGAGCATATATGTGTGTGTGTGTGTGTGTGTGTGTGTGTGTGTGTGTGTGTGTGTGTGTGTGTGTGTGTGTGTGTGTGTGTGTGTGTGTGTGTGTGTGTGTTGAGCAGACAAGTGAGGGAATGAAAAAGAGAGAAGGGTGAAGGGAGCAAGAGGGGAGAGAAAGAGAGGAAGAGAGAGA
>CAAKHC010015583.1:0-22254 GCA_901007825.1 Macroramphosus scolopax | reverse complement strand
GGGTGCTGGGGGGGGGGGGAGGGGGCGGGGGAGGGGGGGGGGGGGGGGGGGGGGGGGGGGGGGGGGGGGGGGGGGGCTGCATGGAAGGCAAACAAAGATGGAGAGAGCAAGTGGGAGTTATTGATTATTAGGGAACACTGAGACATGAGGTGGGGCAGAACACCAGCTGGAGGCCACAATACAACTGCAGCCACTTGCATTTATCTTATTAATGGGACGTGTGGAAACACTGAAATCTCATATTCAGGATTATTTGGGCTTTAAACCGGACGCAACCGGCCCGACGGAGAAGCCAACGGAAGCAATTTGCTGCCCGAGAACAACTGCCTGCTCCTGCTTTGATTCCACTTCACAGGTTAATTGTTTCATTAAATTCTGCAGGAGGCTGAACTTTAAAATTAACAGAATAAAAACAGGCCCAAAACAAACAACCAGGAATGGACAATCACTGATAACTAAAGATGGACTGTATAAAGAGTGAACACCAGGAGAGCCGAAAGATCTCGATTGCCCCCTGGTGGCTGGTCGCAGTGGAAGCCGTGAGCCCCGTCCCCTCCATGCGAGCATCATGCATGTTCTAATTAATTATTTGATGCTATAAAAAGACGTCAAGTCGAGAGGGGCTGTCCCCCCCCTGATCCTCAGTTTCAAACTGTAAAAGTTAGTTGTTTGGAAGTAGATCAATATTGAAGATTGGGATTAGCGATGATGTCACTAGCGCACGTATCCATACATCCATGCAGCGGCCTGAGTGACATGTTGCTAACAGGTCAGGCTAACACCGACACCAACAGTTGGGTTAGCCCCCCCCCCCCTCCAGGTGTTTCCTCGGTGAGCCACCATTACTGCAGCCGGCTCACACGGCCGCCAGCAGGTTTACAGAGAGGGAACAGAATGAAAGGAGAGGAGGAAGGAGGAAGACGGGATTAACTGTGCTGGATGGGAATCACAGGGAATCAGGAAGAAGAATGAGATCCATAGCAGAGATATCATCGCCAGGGAAGGACGTGAAAGAAAGAAAGAAAGGGAACGGAGACATTTGATGCAGGGAGGTTCGTCCGAGCAGCAGTCGAAGAATGGAGGCAGTGGAAGAGAGGAAGAAAGGATTAGAGGGAGAGATCGATGTGGCGATAGGGGGGGAGGGGTGCTGGCTGGCTGCCTACCACGGGGAGAAGAAGTGGCTGGCCTCCCCTCTCTCTCTCTCTCTCTCTCTCTCTCTCTTTGTCTTTGTCTGTCTCTACCTCTCCAGCCCTGTGAAGGCTGAAGACTGCAGGGAGAGGGGAGTTGCCTCTGCAGGCGGAGTGATGGATGGATACCACACGGGGGATTGCATGTGTGTGTTTTGTGTGTATTGTGTGTATTGTGTGTATTGTGAAGCTGCCGTGGCAGCAGTAACGCGGTGAGTCCGGATGAGGCTCTTTAGTATTTTGATTTGATCCACAAGTTTTATAAAAAGGCTTCCACTCATCGCACATCAGACGCTCGGAGGCCATCCCTCGTTCCCTCCATGAACCAGAGTCTCTGTCACAGGTTCTTCAAAGGCACTGAGATGCCTTCTCTTCTTCACTCACTTTCTACCTTCATCCTCTTCATTCATCTCCCTCGTCACCTCTGTTGTTCAACAAATAAAAGTCTCAGGGATCATCCAGGGTGATATTTGATGGTGTACTCTTCCTGTTTGTAAGTGGGCGTGGCCTCTCGCATCAATCCAGCGTGATGTTATTGTTAAACAGAGTTGAGGGTCCGATGAGCATCGTGATAAACCCCCTGGTCGTTTCCATCTCCAGGAAACGTCCTCAGGATCGTAGCTCACCTCCATTGCTGTAGTTCAGCGCTCATCGGGATGTTCAGCACTGCACTTCCCAGAGTTCACCTGTGATTCCAAGGCGACAGCTGCGGTCCTGGTTCTGTGTCATACTGAGTTTCCTGCTCTGATATAAACATCTCTGCATGTCGATGTTGGTGAAAACTATTGTGAGCGTGACACAAAGAGAAGGAACGTTGTGCAGCTGTTATATGGAACCCGGTTCTTCTGATGTCGTTCCTCACACGGCGCTGCAGAACGGACGCCGCTAAAAGGTGATCAGGTCTGCGGCCGCCAGGCAGGGAGGAAACCTGGAGATCATCTGGGCTCACAGGGGGGGAGTAAACGGGGGGGGGACGAGGCAAACAGCGAGAGAGGAACTCGAGAGAGGTTAGAAGAAGAGAGAGAAAGGAAAAGGAGAACAATCTGGAGGGAACACAAAGACGGCGGAGACGAGGCGAGCGGGGAGGAAGAGGTGGAGGAAGAGGTGGAGGAAGAGGTGGAGGAGCGGCGGCTCGTTAAAGGTCACGTTTAAATTGGCTCTCGGGGAGCCGCTCCCGTGGAAATACTTTGAAGATTAAAGCGCTCGGCTGCAGCAGAAAGCACACAAACACTTTATTCCACTATTAATGAACCTCGCTAACTGTTCCCTCTTCATCTCCGTCTCTCTCCTTCTTTTTCTCTGCGCTCTGTTTACCTCAAGTCTTTCTCTTTATTTCCTGTTTACTGCTCTTCCTCCTCCATTAGCGCCTGTGTTTTACCTCTTCTTACCTTTTATTCTTTCATGCCTCGTACAATACACATGGACGTCTCTCCACTCGTCCTCCTCTGACTCGCTCACCTCACCCTCACCTTTTCTTATCAGTCTTATGAAGACGGCAGCAGTGGGACGTCCCTCCTGAGACGTCCCGCCTTGAGCTCAAGAAACTTATCTGTTTCTGGTGGTGATTGTAGGGTTGGAGCATGAACTCAAGGAAGAAACCATAAATATTGGATCATTTAACGTAACGGAAGCTCACGTCTCGTATCCCTTCTTACTCTTCTCTTTCATTATTCTGCCTCTGTCATTTGCCCTTCTTGACTCTATCCCTCTCTTCGTCATCACCTTTCCTCTTTTCATCCTCTTGTTTCTTCCTCGACTCACAGTTCATCCTCGACCTTGAGAACAGCAGCGTGGATGTAGAGACGTGGTATCAAGTCTTTGTCCGCTAGTTTCACCAACACAGACGTCAGGTCGTCACAATGATGTGATGGAACGCTGCAGGATGAACCTTGATAATAAATAATAAATAGAGAAAGAGCTTCTCTCATTCGCCATCGTTGATGTCTGTTAATTCATTAATTAATCAATCAATTGACACATGGATTCATTCTCTCTCCATCTCTTCCTGAACCAGAGAAAGAGCTCGATGAGTACTCCAACTACTACTCCTCCAAACGTCGGTCCAACAATGCTCCGCCCACCTTCTACTCGTCGCAACACTACCTCCCCTGGGCGGGCGAGTACACGCTGGGCTCCCGAGGGACGCTGCCCCTGAACGGCTCCCGGCCCCGCCTCCACATCCCCGCCTCCACCCCGAACCCGTACCCGCTGCCCGCCCAGAGCCAGTACACCAACTTCAGCTTCGACAGGCCGCCGAGGCGCGTCCGCTCGCAGGACCAGCTGCTGGCGTTCGGAGAGGGCAACACGCTGTCGCGCCTGTCCAAGAACCAGCAGCACCAGTACTACAAAGCCATGATGACCAACAGCAGGAGCTCCAACTCCCAGACGCTCCGCAGGTGAGACGGAGAACTTATTGTATGACATGTTTTCATTAGCGGGGGGAATAAACAAATCTCCGGTTCCAGGTCCCATGAGAGGCTCCTGGTCTCCCCTGATCGCCTGGAGGACCGGCTGATGGCGATGGGCCTGATCGGTGGAGGAGGTGACAGAGGCGGGATGGTGCCCACGATGGGCCGGCTCAGCCACCACCAGAAGGCCCAGTCGCAGCAGAACATCTGCGTCACTCCGTCAATGGAGCGCCACCACATGATTAAGATGAACTCCCAGCCGACGTCCGGCCATGAGCACGAGCGGAGCTCCGCCGTCATGTCTGGGATGGGCATGCACGGCGGCTGGGACCCCCACGGGGGCCACGGCAGTGGGGGCGGAGGAGCGGGAGGCCACCCGAACCCCCGACGGATGGCTTTCGCCAACATGAGGCAGAGCACCATTGAACAGCTTCACTTCATCCCTGGAGGAGGGGGGGGGCAGGGGTTGCGGACTGGCAGTAAGAACGAAGTGACCGTGTGAGAGGAAGACTGAGGAGGATGAGGGGTGAAGTTGTAAAGAGGCCGCAGAGGAAGACGGGGAAAAGGAAGGGAAGAGGTGAGGCGTTTAGTCAGGAGAGTCAGTGAGCAGGACGAGCGAGGTAACTTTTATAGAAGAGGAAGAGGTTCGATCTCAGCAGGCCCCCCCCCCCCAATAACCAATCGATCCTTTCACTCTGTGGTCTCGTCATCTCTTCCTCTCGTGAAGATGAAAGTACCACATTCTTTGTAAAAACTGCCAAGTACACTTCATTACCTGTACGGCTCCAATCTCTCCGGATAGGAACGAACACCAAAACAAACAAACACAGAGTTTCATCCAAACTGTTGCCATGACGATGCAGTCACACCAGCATTCAATCTAAATACTGTAGTGGAACTGAGCCCCCTGTAACACATGGTTGTATCGAGTTAACATGACGAACATGACGAAAGATGAAAGATGTGTAAACGTCTTGTTAACAGCGACAGGGCTAATGAGCGAAAAACAATTCCTCCAAAACCTTTATCCAATCCAAACTGTGTACTTTGTACAGTGAAATCTAGTCTAGTTCCATATATGAAACATTGTGCTGTGACCCTTTGCGTAATAATTAGTAAAAGTTATCGGCATTAGACCATTGACCTCTGAAAGGGTCAACCTGGGCCTGTTTCCTTCGTGTGTTTGGGTCTGAATGACTGAGAGGGTCTGAACATGTTTGGAGTCAGTCCACGACTGAGTGATAACGAGACGTCCGTCCATTAGAAGTGTTTGTTTTCGCCGCTGACAGATTGTTGTCATCAGTGTTTGACGGCATCGCAGAAAGAATCCCTGCAGAAAAAGACCCTTTTGTTTTATGTCTCGCTGCTTCCGAAACCTGAACTCTGTTGTTGTTGTTGCAGGAAGCCGACAGTGTTGTGACGTCTCTGCTGTCCCGTTGTGTCTCATTCAGTAACCACCACCACTGTTCATCACCAGCAAGTGTTTCTAGGACATCTCCTCATTTGTTTAGCTAACAACAGGCCGTATGTCGGCTCTTGGAGACGTTCTTTAGTGTCGCATTTCTTCTCCTCTCTGCAGTGTGTGTTTGCATCCATGTGTTGACCACCAGCCGTTAGTCCATGAAAAGCTTTGTGAACTGTTTCTGTGACTTCATTGAGACGCTCTCACACACTGTTGTCTTCCTGCAGCAACGACTCACCTCAGTGAGTGAGACTTCGCACCGGTTTCAGATCCTGATAACAACAATCTGAGCGCGCCAACAAACAACAACAAACACTTGTGTTAACACAAACGATTACCCTGTCGGTGAGCGAGTGTTACGGTCGCAGTCGCCCTTCAACTGGACTGGTTATAATCATTTTGGTTCCTATTAGTCATTTCAACCAGAACGCAGGTGAAAACAGGGTTGAAGAGCGATGCAATTTTCCTTTAAGCAAACACCCCTTAATCTCCGTTTTCATTGCAAGTTCTGAGACAGTCTGGGGGGGCGTTCTTCTTCTTTTTTTTGCCTCTATATGGCGTCCAACAACCTCCCCTGGACGTCTACGACGCCACATGTTACCTGCAGGTTCAGCTGCTCGCCTCGTAGGACTGGACGACGTGGACAATGGACACTTCACAACAAGGGCTATACCTGACTTATCTTTGTGTGTCTGTGCTCTGTACAGCGTCTGCCTCTCATGTTGGGTTTCTCCTGCACCGCCGGGAGGCGTGCTCGTACATACCGTGTGTTCACTGAGGTTTTTTTTTTTATTTTCCTTTTTCTTATTATTATAGAAGTGTGGTGAGAAAAATATAAACATGCAAGGAAATCCTCCAACATCTTCGTATCCTCCCGTTTGTATCCTCTCGAGTGACTTCTGACATTGAAAACACGTTTTTCTTTTCTTCGGGGGGAAAGTCGCCCATGATGATGTCATATTTTCTAACTTTCTGTTTGTTTTCTTCTGTTAATCCGGCTGTGAGATGGACCTGTTTTAGCCATTTAGGCTCGGACTTCCCCTGTCGGGGTTTAAAGGACTCATAAGGCCTTTCGAGGTTTTCCACTTCCCCCCCCCCCCTCTGAGTTGCATTTCGATGAAGACGGACGTGATCGCTGCCAGCCATCGTTCTGTCTTCTCCTCGTGTTGATGGCTCACGATCACACGTGCCCCCCCCACCCCCGATCAAACGCTCTTATCATGATCGACTGTCGTCTTTTTCTTCAACATGTACTTATTTTTTTTAAATATGTGAATTTTAAACGTGTAATCCTCGATTTTTTTTTCAATATTCAGACTTTCTAGTGGAATTAATGGGAGAAAAAAAACACTTTGTATTCTCGAAAAACAAAAAGAGCTGATGCAATCGGAGAAAAGACAAACACCGCATGACGATGACAGAAGCCAGTGTTGATGATGTCATAGTGCTGACTGATGATGTCACGGCGTGTATGCGTGTAACTGTACATGTTTTAATTTGTGTGACTCTCATTGTCTCCTTTGGATTGCTGGGCCTCATCTTCCGACCTGAGTCGCGACTGTCGTTCATCCATATCAACTCTGACTGGATCTTGGAAGCCTGCAGTTTTTATTATTGATAAAGGTGGCGAAATCCTTCAATCACTGCTTTCCTTGTCAAGCTACCTTCACCAGCGAGACGACCCGTCAAACACTGGATAATTGAAGTGTTTCTGTCGCTGACATTAAACGTCTTCTGTTTGATTCATCATGAGCAACTCTCAATGTGCTCATTTTTAACAGGATATAAAGTTAGAAAGTCACCTGACACGCAGCGTAAGAAGCCTTTTAAAGTGGCGATGCAGGCGGACGGAGAGCAAAACAAACTGCGGTGACGTGTTTCAGTGACGGCGTTGCTCAAGCGCGTTTCTGGAGGATGTAGGATGGAGAATGTATTGCGACTTTCCATTTGGCTGACAGGACTGGAAAAGACTTTTACAATAAAAAAAGAATCAATTGGATTTTGAAAAAGGGTATAAAAAACCACACTGGGGAAATAACATGTGAAGGTTTATTTTAATGTGTCTTTCATCCCCGAAGGTCTCTGATACAGATGTGATGAGGTTAAACGCTCTGTTGACACATTGACACATCTGTGTGTGTGTGTGTGTGTATGAGAGTGAATGTGCGGTTGTGTGTGTGTTATTCACTTTTTTTTTTTTTGGGGGGGGGGGCATATTTGTATACTCAAAAGCTACTCTGCATACCTCAAATTGTATGATACATTTATTTACTACATCCCCTTATATGTCTATTTCCAAGAATATCCAAACAAACGTCTCACAAATGTGCAACTCCTTTTTGTTATTGGTTATCAATTCTTGCGTTTGTAAAAAAAAACCCAACAACAAACTGTTTAATTGACGATAATAATAAATAAAAAAATCCCATGAAAGCTTCGTTCTGTCTTGTGTGATTATTTTTTCTGTCCATTTACAATATTTAAACGTTCACTTGTTTCCAGCTTCATAAATGTGATTTCTGAATTACTGGTTAGACAAAAGAATAAAAAGTTGTTTTATCAAAGAAATAATAGCTTTGAAAAAACTAATATTCAACATTTTTAAATGACTTGTTTCTCTTGAATCGAAAAGCTAAACTATATTCAGTTTATAATGACGATTAATACAACATTGGAGGAGCTGGAATGTGTGCGAATTTGGCATTCTTGCATGATAAATGACTGAATGAATGTGTTTATTACTGCATGAGTACTAAGGAGACGTTACTACCGTATATAAGTACTCCAGGAACTGAATACTTGTTTGCCTGTTTGTGTGTTTCATGATTATAATGTGAACCAATGTACACGACTGAAAAATAAAATTGTATTTACGATCAGCAGCATTCATGAAAAATAAAATAAAAAACGGAGGAATTTAATGCACATCAGGATCACAGCAGCGCACACACACACACACACACACACACACACAGGTTGTAATGTTATGCAGCACGCGCCTGATTACATCTCTAATTGACTAATTAACATTTCACACACCTCGCGTGAAAACACATTCACACACACGTTCTCACACGGGGGGGGGCTTAATGACTGTCAGCATGCACGGGGATATGTCTCTTAACGGAGCAGTGCGTGCACGCGCGCACACATCCACGCGAGTTATTTATTCACGAGCATCATGCTGGACAGGTTCCAATTTTTGGAAACGGTGGAGCTGAGGTGGATGTGAGCGAAGCGGCGGCGGTGTGGTCGCGGCCGGACAGACCAACCTGTGCCCGGCTGTACCCGGAAACATTATGCAGACAGGAAACTACCATTTTAAGGCTAACAGCATCGGAGGAGCCGTCGTCTACCGAGGGGGGACACCTACAACTGACACGGGGCGGAGAGCAGCCAGCCGCGGAGGAAAGACGGGAAAACACGACGGAAACAAAACAAAGGCGCCGTTCGGGTGAAGACGAGCAGCGAGGCGGTCGAGTAGAGGCATCGCGGCGTCAAACAATGGACTTATCGGAGCAGGCCAGCGGAATTAGTTTTTGTTAGCGAGCAAAGAGCAGATGGAGAGCCAGGCCTTTCACGGTGTTTTTCCAAGGATGAAGAAAAAGGCCCTGCTGACAAGCAGCAGGGACACCGCTCTGACGGCGCACTCCCCACTCGATGATTTCACCCTTTTACACGTGTGTTTCTAAGCTTTTCTTCGCCCGGCCATCACCTGCTACACGGTAAGAAGTAAAAACAAACGCCGCTTCCACTAGCTAAACATTAGCTAACTTGCTCAGGCTAAGCTAAGTGAAGCTAACGGCTCGGCTAAGCTGCTAGCAGTTAGCGGCGCAATGACACCCAAGCGGGAATTCCTCGTTTAACATTTCGTACGTTTCCCCGGATATAATCTCCTTTTATAACGACGTGTTTTAATTGTAAAGCGCATCTACGAGTGTCTGAAATGTTGATCCACATGATTTCTAATCGCTACTACAATATTTTGCTAACAGTTAGCTAGCTTGGTGACTGGATGCCAGCGGACTCTGGTGAGTGAGGTGCAACTGTGATTGACAAAGTCTAACCTGCTCGGTCGTCGGCGCATCTTCTTTCAGATTGTCCAGCTCAAGTCAACGGTTGTCGGCGGAGAAGGAAGAAGACCGAAACCCGACAGGGAGTTTGAAACTTGTGGATGAGCCGGTAAGATGCAAACAACATGCAATCACACTCCTGCAAAATGTCAAACTAACCGTCAGGACGAGCAGCTTTTCCCTCCAGGACGCTTGTTTACAATAATGTAGTTTGGGAGTTTCAACTCTTTACATGTTTTTAGTCATTGCATGCTTTTTTTTTTGCAAACAGAACTGCAGAATCTGCAAGACTAGTTACTTTTTTTCTTATCTACCCTAAATATTTGCCATCTTCTTCATAAACATCAACTTTTTGGATGATGCAAAGTACCAGCACAAGTATGGTGATGATAAAATACAGATCTGTTAAGACTCATTTCGTGTCCTGAAACCGATGTCTGACAGGATAACTGTTCTTGACATGACCTCAATCATGTTTACTGACCACCATATTGCACACAGTGTTTACATGTGTTTGTTTACACAATGCTGTCACCAACATGATGCCAAAGAGAAACAGCAGGGCACCACACCTAAGCTGTCAAAGCAGGATAAAAAAAAATTGATGCTGTCATCTCTGGTCTGTCTTCTCGTCTGCTCTTCTGTCAGTCTCACTGGGAGCGGCGTTCAGCTCCACACTGAGCGGACAGCAACAGGTGAAGTGAAGATAACGTGGAAGAAAATGGTTTCACACCAGCATGCCACAGCGTTGGTGTTGGAATATTTTGGGTGATGGGCAAGAGGGGAGGGGCACCGCTGACATGAGGGAGATGTTACATCAACGTTGATCCAAACCACACTAAAACATAACCACCCCCTGGGTGTTTTTTTCTTGGCGGCTGGTTTCTCCTTCCGCCTTCACGTGCGGTGGTTCGGAACCACGGTCAGACGACCTGTGTGCACCTTCAGGCCGCTGCAGTGGTGTCTCCCTGCTCACCAGCTTGTGTTCTGTGGCTTCATGCTGTTGTCATCCTTTTATGAGAACTGTGAAATAGTCCAATTTCTCTTCGGTTGGCTCAATTAATATTTTGATGAAGTTGTTAGTGCTCTTCCTCTATAATCCCATTCAAATTTCACTCCTTAATTTTCAATATTTGAAGTTCTAATAATAATTTAGCCTATTTTTAACATTTACTATGTACAGTGTATGCACAGGGTTATATACTTCCTGTCCACTAGAGGGCATTTCAGCTTTTCCATTAAGTGAGATCTACCTAAAGGTAATATAATGCTTAATAACATGTATTGCTCAGGCACAAAATGAATAACATTAACCTGACAAGGAGGACAGACGCAACATTCTTGTCTGCTTTAGTTGACAGGTGTTTGTTTCGTTTGTAGTGTATTGTGGCCACACTGCATGTCTTATCAGCACACTAATCTCCTTTATAGTTAGTTCTCTCTAGTGTTTCTACACACCTGCAGAGATGTAAATGTTTCCATACACTGATGCACTGTGGGAGCAGAGGCTTCTTGTGTTGCTCCTTTTGCTCATATTGTTCCCAAAGACGTTGAGGATATCGGCAGCATGAAGTCCATGTTATTATTTTAAGTGTTGCTCTGCCAAGCTTCAGACTACACGCAGATGTGACAATGTGCTCAAGGATGTTTGGCTTCTCTGGTTTCCGTCTCAGGGGAGAGTTGTTCATGCCAGTGGAAGGTCAGAATCACCCTGCACTTCTTAAAAAAACAAAAGTATAGATCATTCAGAAAGAGGCAAGATGGGTAGCAGTTGAGAGGCGACGGTGCTCATTGTTTACTGCTAATCTTGTAGTCGGGTGGGAGAGGAGGCAGGCAGGCGGCTACAGTGAGAGCTTAATATGAAGAAGGTGTTTTAATCCGATTTAAAGATTGGAGTGATATCTGTGTCGAGCCAGCTGTAACCTGAGAGCTGGCTTCAGCTAGTCTCTGATCCCCTTAAAGACATGTAATTAGAGAATATTTGTTTTATTTAGGTTTTGTTATTCAGACAAAGACGAAATGTGTCATACATTTCAATCCTGGAACTTAAACCCACGTCGTATTAAAATGTTTCAGCATGTGGCTTCCTTTTCCACCGTCACCCGATCATGTGACGGGTATCACAGCTAGTGCTGTTGTCTTCTTTGTACAGTCAACAAAGTTCTTGTTACTGGACGCTAAGATAAGTGACGTGCGTTTTGCAGAACTGTGTGCTTGATTATACGTTCATTTGACTATTAAACAGTATCTTGTTTTAAATTAGCACATAAAAATATGTCCGACGTAATACATGTATATGATAAATATAAAACTATATACCTTTTTTGTAACTCTAAGAACATTTTGCTGACAGTTTACACATAAAGATTATCAGCCGTTGGATCGGTCTGAATATTTTTACTAACAAATATCGGTACTGGCCTCGGCCCCAACTGTCCTGTATCAGTCCGGCTCTGATAATTAATCTAATTAGTTCCAAAAATAACCTTGGCGGAACGAAAGACAAACAAAACCATTGAAGTTGCATGTACATTTATGAATGTCTTCTTTCCGAGGTTGAACAAAGAATCAGATGCAGAGCGCCGTCCAAGATTTTCACAGCGGTATAGAAGTAATTGTGCAACAGCTGCCGTTGCCTCTGAGGGGGTTCGCATCAGCCGGAGAAAGGCGATGACCTAATTTCCATTTAGCTTACAGCCGGACTTCATCGGCATGTGTTTATCTTCTGTCAGGACTTATTGATGTGGCTGCCACATTCATATTTATTTTCCTTTTGGAAATGAGATGCATTAAAGAAAAAAGATTGAAAGAATAACTGCCTTTCACAGTCTCAACAGAAAGGGCAATTTATTCTCAATAAAAGGTTTAATCACAGGGAAGCTCAGAAATATATTTATCAGTCACTCCAAGTTCAGATCAATATTATAGCTTTTGATTAAATGGGATTGTTTACTTGACGGCATCGAGAGTCTGTTCGTTGAGGCATTCTGGACAATTAAGTTTATCTGCTGTTCATCAAGTTGCTACATCACTTTCTAACATTATGTAATTTCCCACTCTGTCCTCAGGACTCCAGAAGAAGTCTATCAAGGGAAAAGAGGAGCGAACATCACTTCCTGCTTCCAGTTATGGAACACTTTAAAGAAGCACTACAGACTCTGTTTTTAGTATAATCTAGTATATTGACTATTTATGAAACATTTTATACCATCACACCGGAGCCTGTGGAAGGCTTCACCCTTAAATGGAGAGCTAAAAGTATTAGAGCTTCATTTATGTGAGAGAATCGAGCAACGGCTTCTGGTGGATTATAGCGGCTGGTTGAAAGTGTCGGGGGTGACACTGCAGCAGAACTACGTCTGATAAAATCAGCTTTTAATAAGGGTTACTGCTGTTTTCCAGCAACTGTGGTCTTAGTGTACGGGGTGGTTTTAGCCCCGGTACACTCTGACAAAGCTGTATCGGAAGATGTTCCAGTTCAGCAAGTACCCCATGGACATTTTAGAGATGCTCAGTGGCCACCAAGCCCATCAGTTCAAAGGCCTTGGATTAGAGCGACAACTGAGCCACCAGCAGCAGGTCCAGCTGCAGCATCAGCAGCAGCTCCAGCAGCAGCACCAGCCCAGTGCTGACAGCTCTGGAAGCCTTCTGTCTGGCCTTGGTCTCGGTTCCCTCCAGAGCTCTCGAAGTAATGCCTTTGCTGACTCCTCGTCATTATTCGCCAAAATGGGCGCCCCTCCCCCTCCCATCTCCCATCAGACCCAGTCGTCCTCTTCGTCTCACAGCTCCAGGAAGTCCAGTAAAATGAGCAGCGGGAGTGGAAGCTCCTCGTCGGGCTACCCCCAGTTCCTGCGGCCTTTTCACCCTGCCGAGGCTGCGCTGGCCCAAGAGCAGCTCCACTCTGGAATGGGACGTTTTGACTTTAGTGGGGGCAGCAGTGGTGGAAGCGCAGGGGTCATCGGGGGTGTTGTTACGCCTGCTCCCCCGCCTCCGCCACTGCATCCAGGTCTCTCTGTCCCGCAGCCGTCCCCTGGTCCCTCCTCATCCTCCCCTTCTCCCTCCACCTCTACCTCCAACAACCCTTCTGGCAGTACCACAGTTCCCTTGGTAGGTCAGTCTGATCCCCGCAGCCTCCATCAGCAGTTCAGCTGCATGCTTGCCGCCAACCAGTATTTCCTATCAGGAGTCCCTACCAACAGCAGCCTGGAGCAGTTTCTTGTCCAGCAAGGCACGCACAACCACTTGGGCCTGGGTCTCGGTCAAGGCGCCCCCGAGTCAAACTCCTCCCTGGCCCCTCCGCCTGCCCTCCACTCCTCCCACAGCCACACAGCACCACAGCCTCAACAGCAACAACAGCAGCTGACTCCTCACGCCTTATCTCACCCACACAGCCACACTCATCACCCACACCCCCTCCACCCGGCCCCCCAGCCCGCATCACTGAGTGGCTTTGATTTTCAAGGCATTCCGGTCCTTTCCTCCAACCAGATAGCTTCATTAATGCAGCAAGAGGCCGGCATTCCTCTCCCCCTGCCCCTCCACCTGTCCCTGTCAAAAGACGATGGCGGAAAGTCGGGAGACAGCTCGTCACTTTCGAGTGGAGGGAGCAGGAGGAAGAAGGCGATGGCTGGCTACCTGCCCCAGAGGAAATCAGAGCCTGCAAGCCACAGCAGCAGCAGTGTTGGGAACTGCCATAACAGCAGCTCGAGTGGGCACAGTCAGAGCTCCTCATCGGGCCTTGTGGGAGGAGGATCTGGGGGTGTTGGTATAAGTGGCATTGGAAGCGAGCCGCAGCATTCCTCTCTCCTCTCCTCATCCTCGCAGCAACAACAGTCATCCTCCACCGTCTCCTCCTCTTCGTCTGCCCCTCCCTCTAACTCCACATCTGTGCTTGTAGCCAACGGTAACCAGCAGTTGTCCAAATCCCGAGAAAGCCACAGTAATAGTTCATCCGGCCAGCCCGAACCAGAACCCCTTTACCACTGTGGTGAGTGTGGTAAAACCTTCACCCACCTCTCCAGCCTTCGACGGCATCTCCGCAGCCACGGCTTGACACCGGACAGCCAAAACAGGAAGTCTGACTGCATCTCGCCCAGCCCAGAGAGGGTGTTCTGCTGTGGGGAATGTGGGAAGAGATTTAAAAAGAGGGGTCATCTCATTCAGCACAGCGTCACCCACTCAGAGAACCGACCTTTTGTCTGCAGCATCTGCCAAAAGTCCTTCAACCGCCGCGAGTCACTCACGAGACATGAGAAGATCCACGACGAGAAGCCTTTCCGCTGCCCCGCTTGCGGCCGTTGTTTCCGCGAGAGCACTTCCCTCCTCAACCATGCTGCTTCAGGTGCCTGTGGTAAACCTCCCCGGAGTTCAAAAAACCGAACCAGTACCGGACGGACTGACGCATCCAACCCAAGCAGCAGTAAAATGGAAAGCAGTGGAGACAGGGGAGGAATTTCAAACGACGGGGCAGTGATGGCTAATGACAAGTATGCCACCGATTACTCCAGAAATCGTTACCAGAGCCAGACGGCGTATGATGGTGGCGTTGACGACTACAGGCGAACACAATCTTCATCTCTGTACTCATCAGAGGGAACACTAGCCAGTGAAATGGCCAGTCAAACTCTTCGTAAAGCCCCTTTAGCCCCAACTCTTCATCCACATCCACAGAGCCAGCAGCAGCAGCCGCCACCACATCATCATCACCAACAGCAGCAGCAACCGCAGCCGCACCTCCCGCTCTCCTCCCTGTTGGATGATTCGGAGGATGAGGTCACCAGCAGTGCCATGTCTGCCATCGCTGCTGCAGCCGCAGCCTCTTGCGATATAAACACAGAGGGTCGGGAAGGAGAAAGAAGGGATATTATCGGTGGGCTCCTGGGGGGGTTGGGGTTTGGTAACATGAGTGGGCCATCGTCCACTGCCAGCCTCAATGGTTCCACCATGCCTTTGACCCATCCCAGCCAGCCCCACTCAAAGCCCAGGAGGCCGAGGAAGCCCAGAGAGAAGAGGGACCCCGGCACCATCGTCAGGAGAAGGCGGAGTCCTGCGCCTCCTGGGGACGGCTCAGAGCGACCGTACGGATGCCAAATATGTTGCAAACGCTTCCGAAGGGCAGAGACCTTGCGCCGCCACAACCGCGTCCACACGGGAGAGAAACCTCACGCCTGCGATGTATGTGGCAAAATGTTCCGCGAGCCTTTCCACCTCACCAAGCATCTGACTGTGCACTCCGGTCAGAAGAACTACAAGTGCAACCTGTGCGGGAAGATGTTTGCCTATGCCCAGAGCCTAGTGAGGCACGGCAAGTTGCACAGAAAAGGGGAGATTGACAACCAGGGGAGGAGAATAAAAGGTGCCGCGGCCACTGCCATCAGTCAAGTCACAAATTCTGGGAACTCTGACTACTTCTCGTCTTGTTCCCAAGGAGAAAAGTCTCCAACATCAGGCACCCCTTCCCAGAGGTTGTATACCTGTACAGTGTGCTGGAAATCATTCCGTCACTATTTCCACCTGACGGCACATCAGCAGACCGTCCACGGCGGTGGGGTGGGGTTGGAGAAGTCCTTTCGTTGTGAAGTGTGTGGTAAAGCCTTCGCCTACTCCAACAGCTTAGTGCGGCACAAGCTGTCTCAGCATGGCCTCGACCGCAACGGCCAGCGGGTCAACCACTCCCAACCCTCTGGATATTCGCCCCTCTACTATGACTCTGGATCAGGGTCTAACTACGCCGGGTCGTCCATCATGCAGCAAGGGGCCTCCGGGCAACAACAGCAACAACAACAACAACCACCACCTCCACCGCCACCACAGCAGCAGCAGCAGCAGCAGGAGCAACAGCTGCAACACCCTTTTCACTACCGCCCAAAAAACTTCCAAAAGAGACACGGACAGACAAGAAAACACAGAAAGAAAAAAAGGCGAGTAGTGATCCATAGCATCATGAGGGATGGAAAGCTGGTGGGCGTCCCGCTGAGTAAAGACACCCGCAGGAAGTTGCTGATTCTGAGGAAAAGGAGAGGCAGGCTGCAGGCTCAGATCAACAAGAAGAAGCTTCTGGCCCAGCTGAGGGTCAAAGGCGGTGTGATGAGAGTGAAGTCGTGGTGCGGCGGAGCGGTCAAAGTCACAGGCCTCACCTCAATGGACGTCCCTATCAAGCGCTTCCCTTGCCCGATCTGTCCAAGCACCACATACGCCAAGCACGGTTCCCTGCTGGTTCACCACGCCGTCAGACACCCACACAGAAACTCAGGCCGTCAGGCCCGTCTGCAGTGCCAGGTGTGTGAAAGACGCCACAGCTCGTTACACAAAGCCTTGAAACACAGGGGCCAGCATCTTAAGCAAGCCGCATTCCAATGCCACAAATGCCGACACCGCTTCTGGAGCCCGCAGCTCCTGGCGCGCCACAAGTTCTCCTGTCGGGGGTTGACCGCGGGCGGCGCGAGCTGGGGACTGATGAAGATCAAATCTCCTGCGTCTCACGGCCAGTCAGATTCTGAGCACTCACCGGTTCCGCTGACTGTCCCGACTCTGGTCTCGCCTGAGAGATCAACGGCTCTGACTGAGTAGTCGTTAAAAACATTTTCTTTTTAGACTAGATTGTTTTTGACGTTTTTTTATTATTAATAAACCAAGAAGCAAGCAAGTTTTTAACAAAGAGGGGGGGAAGCATGAGGAACCACCCCGAGTTCCTCACACGGCTCTCCGGATTACATTTGTATACAAACTACTACAGCAGAGGTGGTTGATGAGTCTGGACTTCCAAAGGCCCGGGACCGCCCCTTCCCCAGGAGTGAAGGAACTCTCGGCCACGTGACAATTCTAGTAGCACCTGTCTGAAAAATGAGTTCATCCAGTTTCTTTTCTACCTTTTTTTTTTTTTTTTTTCCTTTTCGTTAGCAGTGTTTGCGCATAAATACCGATTGGATGCCTATTGTAGAGGCAACCAGTTTATTTTTTCAAATTGTTTTCACACAAGTTAACGGTATAGTCCATGTCTTCTGCTCTGTATGTTTGTTACCCACAGTGAAGAATCGTTCTGCCCCTGAAGATACTTTTATCTTTTTAAGAACAGTAAATCCTCACAACGGTAAAAACAAAACAAACCCGGGCCTCATCTGTCGCGTAAGGCTGCACACTGTCGCTGTGCTGAAACGACTATGAAGTCACAAAGACAAAAAAAATTAGGACGAAACAGAAAAGTGTTGGTGATGTTGTTTTTTTAAATGTACACTACGTTTGTCATTTTATTTTTTAAAAAGAGGTGCGGAAGGAAAGCATATGTGACTCAAGCTGTTTGTGTGTTCAGGATTTGAAAAGGACAACAGAAATATCCGGCGTGTACTGTACAATTCGTATTATATTTTATTATATATTGATTATTTGTTGTTTTCTACTCCAAGTATCATTTTCTTTTATCATTGTTGGTGATGTGTGGGTGGGAGGGTAACGAGCTAGGGATCTGTGTAAAGCAGCGGGACGAGTATATGTATCGATGTGATATTCTTTTATTTCCTCCTCCTGTACCACTTTTACCTGCCTCCCCTCACGCCACAGTTAAGCCCAATATTTTTTTGTAACAAAAGCGTGTACACATAGTTCCTTACTTAGGTCCTGTCCAGATGTGTTATTTCTTATTTTTTTCTGTAAAACTAAAAACATGTAATATTACTAAATTACTATCCTTTTCTTTGCCTAAAAAGTGAGTTGTTGAAAACCCTCAAATCACATTAAAAAAAAAAATCAAATGTTCCATCCACTGTTGGCTTGTTGTGTGTAAAGGTGAGATCTGTCATGAACTGGACGTCGGAGCTGTTACAGTAGTGGAACACATCGATGCCCATGTTTGGCGTTGACATTTCTCACCAAAAATAAGTACAAATCCGCATTTAATCCTGTTTTTAAAACAACCTTAGAGCCTGCAAGGCAAAGCTGAGAGCACCATGGAGTTCTGGCTATCTGAGACGACACCGCAGCTCTGGACCTCCACCTCATTCATGTTCGCTTCAGGGGGAACTGGGCGGAGGAGAGAACTCATCAACAACAGAGCTGCTCTGTGGTAAAGGTGCCTGGTGTGGGTGTTGGTCTCCCCTTTTTGTCTTGATGATCTCTGTCTCTGTCTCTCTCTCTCTCTCTCTGTCTCTCTCTCTCTTATATATGCTGAAGAAATTAATCCACAAAATGACCCTTTCATTGAGATGACTCTCGTGCGTAAATTCTAATTCAGATCAAAAATGACCAACGTGGTTGAAGAGACTTCAGATGTCAGATGTTTTTTGTTGAGTGTTTAACTGTTCGGGTGTGTTGGTCTCGAGCGTCGGTGTTTCACACACCGGTGCAACTGGAGTCCATCTTTTCTTTTCAGGAAGGTGGTTGACAGGCCGTCTAACGCGTCTCCCAGAGGTGGAAGGACATCTGCCCACAGCGTTCGTTGGTCCCTTTAATTTGACATCTGAAGGAAACACTCATTTATTCAGGCATGTCCTTTAATTTTTCGCTCATAAGTGATGTCAGCATCCTCCAGTGGATTTTTTTTTTTTTTTTGAAGCAACCTGAATATTTTTCTAAACTTTTTAATTTTATTTCTGCTTGACGGCAACGCCCGTAAATGCCCACTAGGTGGCGCCATTAAAACAAAGCTGGAGCAAAAAGGTGACAAGGAATATAATCTAAATTCGGGAAGCTCATGAGACTGGAATCACGCTTGTGGAGTGCAGCTGCCCACCCCCCTCCCCCAATGCGTGCCAGCTCACACACGTGTGTGTGACAGAGTGAGAGTGAGATTATTTCGGCCTCTTACTACCAAAACACATTCCTGACATGTCCTGTAAATCTGGCAGCACTTTGTCATCAGGTCCTTCTAGGAATGTTTTTTCCCACAGTGCAGCTGCTGCATCTGATCCAATAGTATCAACAGGAAACACACATGTTAATGTTTGATTTATTATTCATGTTAATACTGTTATTGACACTTAAGCTTCCTCTTGGGGTGCACACTGATATATTTGCACAAATTATTTCCAAGAAACAAAAAACATAGGACAATTTGCATTAATTTATTTACTTTTTATTAAGTTGACACTTTGAGTTCCCCTAAACTGTATTTTATTTTTAATACATTTTCTTCATTTTATTATTTATAGTACTTTATTATTATTATTATTATTATTATTAGCTTTTTACTTGTTTATTTTAAAGGGTTTATTTTTTTTATCTTTTTTATAATAAATATTATTGGAGGCAAAATGTGCTATAGAGGAGATAGTTGTGCTTCTTTGTGAGGTGCTAATTACATAATAAACACAAAGGCATTCACAGGTGAATAAACAACAATAATCTGTTTGTAAAAGAGGAAAAAGCAGTCGTGTATCACAGACAGTCAATTAGAGAATCAGCCTCAACGGAACTTCAACATGTCAACAAATCCGATCGTCAGATATTAGAGAACCTTGTTTGTTGTTTTATCAGAATTGTGTATTTTGACAGTATAGTGTGTAAACCCCCCCCCCCCCCCCCCCCCATGCCTGCCTGTCACGCGGCAGTGGCATGGGGAAACCTGTGGGCGGAAAGACTGACCTATTTTTGACCAATCAGCGGCCAGCAGAGACTGCAAGTGACCTAGTTTCAGCCAATCACGGCGAAGCAGAGTTGCCGGTAGGCAACAGTGGCCACGTGCTTCTGCCACGTGCTTCCTTGGCAATGAGGAGCGAGAGAGGCCTTCAGTGACATTTGGCAGGCAGAAAAACAAGCTGTCCTCGCCATTTTTATGAGATTAAGCACTTTTTAACCAGTTTATAGTTGATTGTTTAAATGGCGCAGGACAAACTGCAGCTGACAACGACTGCACAGATGATAGAAACATTTCAAATACACAATTTCAACGCATTAATCTTAGCAAATCACAGGTCCAGCTTTTATTTTAAATGTGGTTACTGAAATGTTGATGTCAAGGTCAGTAAACTCCTCGTGGCCGTCTGCCTCCGCACGTGAACACGTACTGGGTGTGTTTGCTTTCCTTGAGCTGCTTAGTTTGCCTCCCAATCCTGTCACGTTGTGGGTGAAACCACTGTGCCTGAGACTGTCTGACAGTGGAGGAGATAAGAGAGGGACAACATGCGTTTCATTTGAGTTTTAATCTTGAACACAGCAGGAGAAGAGAGGAGAGGAGATGGGGCGCGGTGCGTTCATGGTCCATCCAGAAAAGGGGCTCAATTCAGGTGGGCGTGTTTTGATGCAGCTGCGTCCCGCCATTAGCTGAAATCTCCGGGGGCGTCTCACCTTATGCAAATGATGTTGCGTTCAGTTGATGCAGGCGGGAATAGAAATAGATCAGTAAAGCTCTGTACAGTAGCTGCAAGAGAAAACGATTCAAGTTTAAAAATCTATTAATGACTTGTGACAATCCGTCTATATTTGGTTGATCTGGTTATCCTTGTTCTTCTTTTCAAAGTTTCTTTTAATTGTATTATTTTAACATTTTAAAAAAATATAATCTGAAAGGAGGAATGATTTTTGCTTAAAGTTTCATCAGACGAAACGACTTCATTAGGAGTTGTTTTTTGTATCTTAACAACAATGCGAAAAGTAAATCATTTTTGTTCTTTTCTTAGTATGAGCCATTTTTGTCTTTATTTTAAAGTTTAAGTCTCAGAAAGACGGGAAACAGGCGGTGAAGGAGAGAAAGATGAAATGCCAAAGTCACAGGTATCTAACTCCAAAAAACTATTTTTTAATTGTTTAATAAGTTTGTTTCTATTTACAAGGTGTAGAAAATAAAGACAGACGTGGAAGCAGAAAACTATTTAATATATGGCAGTTCATATTTCCCAGCTTTCCCATGCGCCTTGAACGCCGCGCTATACAGAAATGTTTGAGGGGCGTGGTCAGTGTATGCAAACGATCCACGCCCCCTAGCGCCTTTCCCCGTGAGCGCTGACGTCACGCAAGCGGCCCGTGTTGGTTCCAGCTGACAGTCGGAGAGAGAGAGGGAGGGAGAGAAAGAGAGGGAGGGAGGGAGAGAGAGAGAGAGTGAGGAAGGAAAATAAGAGCTATCAGCACCATCTATCCGACTCCATACTATTGGATATTTTTATTTTTAAGGGGGATCTTTATTTCCTTCATCTTATATTTTTCGCTCATATTTAATCGCGGTTTTGTTTTCTGTCTTCTTTTTCTCTCCCTCGGAGATTTCTCCCACCGCCTCGACTCTCCCCTTCTCTTTCTAATCCTCTTTATTTACTCACCGCCCGGTACAATCCGTCTTTACTTCTGCTTTTACTTTTAGTTTTTTTGTTCAATCCCTCTCCGCGGATTGAAACACCACAACCGAGCAGAGGAGCGGACGTTTCCACCAACTCCTGCAGCCTCCGGGATCCGGTCCGCCCGCGGACACTGAACAGTGCGGAGCTTCACTTTGTGTGCGGAGAAGACGGGTGACAGCAGCTCCCGAGGGCTCGGTCGGTCTCAGAGGATGAATTAGATGACCAACATGGTGCCATTTTGGAGATAACCCCCCCACCTCTCCATTCTTATATATCTCGAGACATTTTCCTTCATGGGACGGGCGGAGCTGCGGGGCTTCAGGTGGACATCGTGAGCGCACACACCTGTCCGCGCACCCTTTGACGGCGCCTGTCAACAACTAATTGGATTATTTTGTTCGTGAACTTACAGTCTGCAGGTCGCTCGCCCCTCTTCCCCCTCCCCTCACCTTCTCCCCCTCCTCCCCTGGAAGTTATGTCAAGGCCCCTTTCTCAGCTCTTGCCGCCAGATCTCCCTGCAGGGGCCACCAGCCCCCAGTTTGGGGCCACCAACCCGGCTGCCAGCGGCCCCCAAGGTGGCCAGCTGACCTCTATGACCAACCTCAAGTCCCTGCTTCAGCTGCCAGTCAAGGCCGACCAGAGAGGCGCCAAGGACTGCTGCGAGATGAAAGGTGTGTGTGTGTCTGTGTGTGTGTGTGTGTGTGTGTGTGTGTGTGTGTGTGTGTGTGTGTGTGTGTGTGTGTGTGTGTGTGTGTGTGTGAGTGTGAGTGTGATCAGCTCCTCTTAAAGGGATACTGTGCAAACACCTTGTCTTTTCATGCACGTGACAGAAAGACACTTTCCAGCACATTTCTAATATGTAAG